>JAJMLM010000260.1:0-25536 GCA_030569635.1 Pichia thaimueangensis
ATAACATCAAAGTTTTAAGAAACTACAAAACTCTTTTTAGTCAATACAAACCCAACACCAAATTTTGTAAAATCTGAAATATAACGGTTTGGAGACAATATATGCCTTTTCTTCCGCAATTTCTTGCTTTAATAACTCCAACTTATTTTCTTTTCTACCAGTATCAATAGCAATATCAATATCTTTTCATCTCATAAAGAAATAACAATCCTTCTCATAGAACACCCAGAATAAATGACACAAAATTAAAATTGGAATACAAAAGAAGACTTGAAAGAAAGAGGTAACATTAGCATCTTCACAATTTGGGAACAATGCCACCCAAAATTGTGCCATATAAATTAAACAATTTAGTAAAACATCTAATAAAGGTCTTCCTTCTCTGTCAATATAACCAAATTTTTTTGGAGCAAAACCTTGCTCAGCCAATGAAGCAATGGTTCTTGAAGCGCCATACGCGGAGAAATTGGCAACAGAATAAACTGCAATCGTAATAACAGCATTTATAACAGATAACTCACTTATACCTGCATTTCTAATTAAAATGAAAAAAGGCGAAGCAGAAGCACCTGAGTTACCAAGTAATTTTGAATAAATATAAGGAACATTCAAACCAACTAAAGTCGAGGAAATAAGGTAGAAAAGTTCTATTCTTCAAAAAAACTTGTTTAGTTGCAAAAGATGAAGTTTTTCCTAGTTTTTTCGTTTTAGCAGCAGTTAACCTACATAATTCTGTACCAGAAAAGGAAAATGAAGTTGTAACAAAAACGGCACAAACACCCTTGAATCCCGCCGCAAACGCACCAAAATCTTTCCAATATCTACCACCAAGATAATCACCTTCAGAACAACCACCACAATTGATGATGAAATCGAAGATAATATAATCAATAATAGCCAAAACTTTTAAAATTGAAAAAAACAAATTCAGCTTCACCGTAACCTCTAACACCAAAAATATTAATAAAAAAAACAACAGAAAAAAAATGACAATCCAAGCCCCAAACTTGATGTCTGAATTCCAGTAATCAATAGTAATAGCAGCAGCAACCAATTCCAAAGGTAAAACAACTAACCATTGCAAGGCATAATTGCAAGCCAAGCAGAAACCATATGAAACTGAAATAAACCTTGAGTTATACTAGACAAAGGAACCAAAGACAGGGAATGCAACGACCAATTCACTTAAAGATTGAACAGTACAGTAAATCATAATACCAGTTAAAATCTATGCAATAACAATGACAGCTGGTTCTCTAGCTGCCAAAGCAAAACCGAAACCAACAAATAAACCGATACCAATAGAACCATCAATGGCAATCATTTGCAAATATCTAATTTTATAAAGGTCTTTTGAATAGCGATCTTGAAGCACTAACAATTGCTCTTTCTACTTCACTTAAATTTGGATCAACGTCTCCAAGATTTATTGGTTTGAAGCCATCCATGAAGTTTGCAATCCAACTCTTTTTCTCCTTACCAATATCATAAGTACCTATATATGGTTCAGTTTCTCCTTTAATTGAATACTCTTGAACGTGTGATTTTGATGTACCAATATTATTCTTTTTATAATACTTTTTATCGATAAAGATTTTTAATAAATTATTACTAATTTCGTTTTGATTTTTACGAAGAAAAAAACTAATGTAACAGAATAAATATATGTAAATTACTTAACTATAATCAGGGAAAGTTGAACAACATGGAAAATAATGCGAGATATATATATATATATAGCGGAATTGTGAAATCGTAAAAGATAAAATATGGATGCAAGGGCAACCAGAAGGAATTTTAGATAAAAGCTGCATTCAATAAGGTATTTTTTTAATAGAACAAACTGGATAGTAAATAATAAATTATGGTATTAATATAATGTTAAAATCAACTCTAAAATTACCTGTGCTCAAGTCTTGAAAATATTAAGCACCCTACTGAAAGGCAAAAAGATGATGATCAAGAAGAATATAATAAAAACCGGAAGGCCTGTTAATCAGTAATCATTAATCATATATATAGAGATATTTTTTTGAACAGTTTTATTTGCATTTATTGAACGTATGCAAATATGATAACTTAATATTTTAAACTAAACAAATATGCTGAAACAAGATTTCCACATATATATATATATACCTATAAATTAATCTTTTGTAAAGACTAAGAGATAAGGACAATACAGGCTATGTTATTACTGGGAAATCAAGAAAAATAGAGTACCAAAAATGTTCAATCTTACAAGAGTGACGAAGCAAACTTTAAAAGGGAACTTATAAATACAAGGATAATCAGTATCATGCCGGAAAGTGTTGATAAGCGAGTAGTTTTTGCACGTTAGGAAGAATGCTGTCACATAATAGTTGATGAAATTCAGTTGATTTGTATCAATGAGAAAACTTTTAAAAAAGTTTACAATTCTTCTGATAATAAGTGGAACTCCAACTTATTGTCAAGTTTGTGCGTTACCTAGAGAAAGAAGATAAATTGATATTTTTTCTCCTGTGTATGCTATATATGTAAGATGTTTAATAGCTAATAACAGATCATTCAAAAATGTTACGCGAATGATATTGTGTTAATTTATTATATAAAATATACAGGTAACAAGGGTCTTGATCCCTGATTCCTGATTTCTTGTCCCTTGTTTAAGGAAATTAAAGTGAAGAGAAAAAAAATTATGAAAAGGCTTATATTGTACTATCCTGAAACAATATGATGCCTGGAATTCTGATAAAAATAATGACAATTTCTAAAATTGCTTGTTTCAATTTTTAATTCAAGATGCTGAACCAGCTTAATTAAGCTAAAATTTAGAATTTTTCCCCACCAGTGCAAAACCCCTAACGCAGATATCGGTCCTAACTCTCGCGTCAGTTCAAGGCAGACAACCACAGCCAACCAGATCTCGATAATCCATAACAGCAAGGCTGTTAATCCGATAAAGCCAACCGTGCGCCGTTAAATCCCAATTCTTGTTGATTTCGCATCAAGTTTATTTTTTCATTTTTTTTCATTTATCCTTATTTTTTTCGTCCTCCATTGGACCTCCATTTCCACAAAATAAGCAACAGACCATTGAACTGCCAACCACTTTGATTTCAATCTATGATCCTACGACTGGTCAATTTTTTACACTTTCAAGGGTTCAACTAACATAGAAATTGCAGGGTTCAACGTCCATAATTATCACATAATTGTAGATAGATGACAGCTCTTATCGCAATACATCGAAATCGCCCGGAGTAAATTTATCAACAACATGTTGACGCATAAGTTAAAACCGTACTTCCTTCTAATTGCTTAAAATGTAGACTATGAACTATGTAAATGTAATTTCAAACACCGGGTTCAAAGTTTGTTAGAGTATTTTTGCTCTCCAAGCGGAGCCCCTAATATTGTGCCTAATATTTCCCAATATGTGTGCTCCTCCTGGTTAATTTTCATTCTTTCTTTTCGGTCGTTTAGCAATTTTAAATTTTCAGTCCTATTTTCTCAATTTTTGCACTACCCTGATGTTATCTTTGTTAAAAATGAAATGTCAAACTTTGGTTTAAATTTGCTTGTTTTTCTTCCTTGTTTTTCTTCCTTTTTTTCCTCCTTATCCTCATCCATAACTCTCCTAAATTTTTGTTCTTCTCTATTCATAATCTCCACATTTGTTGTTTTTTAAAATTTTTATTTAGTCAATTAATTTCAAAAGCATCAATATTTAAATAGAATAGTTAAAAAATGAATGATGTTTTCAATGTCCAAATTTTCTTTGTGGTGTTCAGAGAAGCACTTGAGGCTGTTATTGTGGTTTCCGTCCTTTTAGCATTCGTCAAACAAAGTATTGGTAATAAAAATCCTGAAATTACAAAAAAATTAGTTAGACAAATTTGGATTGGTACATTTTCAGGTATTTTTATCTGTTTATGTATTGGTTGTGCATTCATTGGTGCATATTATTCTCTTAATAATGATATTTGGTCAAAGACAGAAGATTTATATGAAGGTATTATGTGTTTAATTGCAACTATTTTGATTACAATGATGGGTGTTGCAATGTTAAGAATAAATAAAATGCAAGCTAAATGGAGAGTTAAAATCGCTAGAGCAATTGTTACCCCACCGGATAAAAAAAGTGATAGAATGAAATGTGGATACATTGTTCAAAGATACTCAATGTTTATTTTACCATTTATTACGACTTTAAGAGAAGGTTTAGAAGCTGTTGTTTTCGTTGGTGGTGTTGGTATTGGATCATCAGCAAAGTCATTCCCATTACCAGTTGTTTGTGGTTTACTTGCAGGTGCATTAGTCGGTGGTTTTATGTATTACGGTGGTTCTGCAATTTCATTACAAATCTTCCTTTGCATTTCAACAGCAATTTTATATTTGATTTCAGCAGGTTTATTTTCAAGAGGTGTTTGGTTCTTTGAAAATTATGTTTTCAATCAAAAAACTGGTGGTGATGCAGCTGAAAATGGTTCAGGTCCAGGTACATATAATATTCATAGTTCTGTTTGGCATGTTAATTGTTGTAATCCATTAACTGATAATGGTTGGGATGTTTTCAATTCTTTATTGGGGTGGCAAAATTCTGCAACCTATGGTTCTGTTTTGTCTTACAACTTATATTGGTTAGCACTAATTGTTACATTATTTTTGATGCTTTTCGAAGAAAAGAAAGGTCATTTACCATTCTGTAAATCACTTACTTTGAAACAATTGAACCCAATGTATCATATCAAGAATAAGAAAAAGAATGAAATATCTGAAGAAGAAGCTGCCAATCTATTCAAGCAAGCGCAAGAGCAATTACAAGAAAGAGCTTCTGTTGAGGAAGACAGCTCTAGATTGAGTCGTGATGTTGAAATGGAAGAATTAGGAAATGACTCCTCTAATTCAAAGCTGAAAGAAGAACCTACTACTGTTGAGCTTCAAACCGTTGGCACCTCTATTAAATATTGATTACCATTCTATATTAGGTAGTTCTGACCAAAGACCATTGTGTGGCCACTTATTACTTATGTAATTATTTTAAAATTTAATCTTGTTATGAAAAGTGAAATGTGTAGCGTTAAACGTTGAGCCGCTTGCCTCGATCGACGCGAGAGCCGGTCACTGGTGACCCAACAACGACGCCAGAGGAACCAACAAATGTAGTGGTACGCGCTCTGCACACAATCCACAGCCAACAAATATTAAATATTTCCACGTTGAGCATAAGTTGAGCTTTGGGAATTTTCCATTTTTCATCCTACCAATTTTACTACTTTTATTTCCTTTTTTCCTAGCCCCAAGGTATTACTCAAGGTACAACTGTTTAATAACAACAAAATGAGACCAGAGGTACAACAAGAATTATCTCACATCCTTTTAACCGAGCTTTTAGCATATCAATTTGCATCTCCAGTTAGATGGTACGTATTATTATTATTATTATTATTATTATTATTATTATTATTATTATTAACTTTCACTAGTTTTTCTCATTATAGCACAATTGAGTTCTTTATACTAACATTTTGTTTTGTTATTATCATATTTTTCTTTTCATCTTAGGATTGAAACTCAAGATGTTTTCTTAAGAGATTACAAAACTGAAAGAGTTGTTGAAATTGGTCCTTCCCCAACTTTAGCTGGTATGGCAACTAGAACAATTAAGGCTAAATTTGAATCTTATGATGCTGCTTTATCCTTACAAAGAGAAGTTTTATGTTATTCCAAAGATCAAAAGGAAATTTATTACACTCCTGACCCGGCTGACTTGGCAGAACCAGAGCCTGCTGTCACTGCTGAACCGGTTGCTGCCTCCACACCAGCTCCTGCTGCTGCACCAGTTGCTGCTCCAGCTGTCCCAGCTCCAGCTGCAGCAGGACCTGCTGCGGATATTGCAGACGAACCTGTTGGTGCTGCTTTGATTTTACACACTTTAGTTGCTCATAAATTAAAGAAGACTTTAAACGATGTGCCAATGTCCAAGGCTATCAAAGATTTAGTTGGTGGTAAATCTACAGTTCAAAATGAAATTTTAGGTGATTTAGGTAAAGAATTTGGTACCACTCCTGAAAAACCAGAAGACACTCCATTACAAGAATTAGCAGACCAATTCCAAGACACTTTCTCTGGTTCTTTAGGTAAGCAAACTTCTTCATTGATTGCTAGATTGATGTCATCTAAAATGCCTGGTGGATTTTCTGTCGGTGCAGCTAGAAAATACTTACAATCAAGATGGGGTTTACAATCTGGTAGACAAGATGCTGTTTTGTTACACGCTTTAACCAACGAACCAGCAGCAAGATTAGGTGCTGAAGCCGATGCTAAGGCTTTCTTTGATACCATTACTCAAAAATACGCTGCTTCCGAGGGCTTGACTCTTTCATCTGGTGCTTCTGGTGCTGCTACCGGTAGTGCCGGTGGTGCTGTCATTGATTC
Organism: Pichia thaimueangensis; assembly: GCA_030569635.1. NCBI lineage: Eukaryota > Fungi > Ascomycota > Pichiomycetes > Pichiales > Pichiaceae > Pichia > Pichia thaimueangensis. The sequence goes on from JAJMLM010000260.1 coordinate 6,424, forward strand.
TGCGGCTTTAGAAGAAGTCACTAAGGACAACAAGGTTTTGGCTCGTCAACAATTAGAAACTTTGGCAAGATACTTGAAGCTCGACTTAACCAAGGGTGAAAGATCTCTGATTAAAGAAAAAGAAGCTTCAAAAGTTTTACAAGCTGAATTGGATTTATGGGCTGAAGAACATGGTGAATTCTATGCTACTGGTATCAAACCTGTTTTCTCTCCATTAAAGGCTAGAACTTATGATTCTTACTGGAACTGGGCAAGACAAGATGCTTTGTCCATGTATTTTGACATAATTTTTGGTAAATTAACTTCTGTTGATAGAGAAACCGTTACTCAATGTATCCAAATTATGAACAGAGCTAACCCAACTTTAATCAAATTCATGCAATACCACATTGATCATACTCCAACTGAAAAGGGTGAAACATATGAATTAGCCAAGAAACTAGGCCAACAATTAATTGACAATTGTGTTGAAGTTTTGAACAAGAAGCAAAGTCCGGTTTACAAGGACGTCTCTTACCCAACTGGTCCAAAGACCTCCGTCAGCGTCAAGGGTGCTGTTGTCTATGAAGAAGTTCCAAGAGATGCATGCAGAAAATTTGAAGAATATGTTTACGACATGGCTCAAGGTTGCGATTTAAGTAAGGAAGAAAAACCATCAGTTGAACAAGAATTAGCCAACGTTTATAAGACTTTATCCAAACAAGCATCTGCTGCTGATCAATTGAAGATTGAAACTTTATACAAACAATTGATTGAATTTGCTGGTAAATCATCTAACGTTGATGCATCTCCAGTCTCAAACTCACCATCTTCTGTTTCTGCAACCACCGATGACGAAACCGATGAAATTGCATCCTTGAAGGATTTCAGTGAAATCAAGAAACCAGTTTCATCTTCCATTCCTCCAGAAACCATTCCATTCCTTCACATCAAATCTAAGACCAGACTTGGTGACTGGGTTTACGATAAGTCCAAATCTTCTGCTTTCTTAGATGGTTTAGAGAAGGCTGCCATCAACGGTGCCACTTACAAAGGTAAGTATGCCTTGATCACTGGTGCGGGTGCAGGTTCCATTGGTGCCGAGGTTATGAAAGGTTTAATTTCAGGTGGTGCTAATGTTGTTGTCACCACTTCCAGATTCTCCAAGAAGGTTACTGAATACTACCAATCATTATATTCCAGATACGGTGCATCAGGTTCCAGTTTAGTTGTTGTTCCATTCAACCAAGGTTCGAAACAAGATGTTGAAGCTTTAGTCAAATTCATTTATGATGATGTCAAACAGGGTGGTCTCGGTTGGGATTTAGATTTTGTTATTCCATTTGCTGCAATTCCTGAAATGGGTATTGAAATTGAAAATCTTGGTTCTAAATCTGAATTAGCTCACAGAATCATGTTAACCAACTTGTTAAGATTATTGGGTGAAGTTGCTTCTAACAAGAGAGCTAAAAATATTTTGACCAGACCTGCAGAAATTGTTCTTCCATTATCACCAAATCATGGTACTTTTGGTTCTGATGGTTTATACTCTGAATCCAAATTAGGTTTAGAAACATTGTTTAACAGATGGTACTCTGAATCTTGGTCTGCGTTCTTAAACATTTGTGGTGCGGTTATTGGTTGGACCAGAGGTACTGGTTTAATGTCTGGTAACAACATGATTGCTGAAGGTATTGAAAAATTAGGTGTTAGAACCTTCTCTCAAAAGGAAATGGCATTCAACATTTTGGGTTTAATGACTCCTGATGTCGTTAAGATGTGTGAAGAAGGTCCAGTTATGGCTGACTTGAATGGTGGTTTACAATTTATTGAAAACTTGAGAGAATTCACCAATGAGTTAAGAACCGATATTAACAACACTTCAGAAGTTAGAAGAGCTGTCAACATTGAAGCTGCTATTGAACACAAGGTTGTTAATGGTGAAAATGCTGATGCTCCATTCCAAAAACCAACTGTTCAACCAAAGGCTAATATGAAATTTGAATTCCCAGAATTACCATCATATGAATCCATCAAGGCTAAATCACCAGAATTAGAAGGGTTATTAGATTTGGATAGAATTGTTGTTGTTACTGGTTTCTCTGAAGTTGGTCCATGGGGTAACTCTAGAACCAGATGGGAAATGGAAGCTACTGGTGAATTCTCGTTAGAAGGTTGTATCGAAATGGCATGGATCATGGGTTACATCAAATACTTCAACGGTAACATTAAGGGTAAACCATACACTGGTTGGGTTGATGCCAAGACCAACCAACCTGTTGCTGACACCGAAATCAAGGGTAAGTATGAGGAAGAAATTTTAACTCACTCAGGTATTAGATTAATTGAACCAGAATTATTCCACGGCTATGATCCAAACAAGAAGAAATTCATTCAAGAAGTTGTCATTCAACATGATTTGGAACCATTTGTCACTGACAAGACTACTGCAATGCAATACCAATTACAACACGGCGACAAGGCTGAAGTTTTCCCAGATGAATCCGGTGAAGAATACACCGTCAAGATCTTAAAGGGTGCTCAATTATTCATTCCAAAGGCATTGAGATTTGATAGATTAGTTGCAGGTCAAATCCCAACGGGTTGGAATGCAAAGAATTACGGTATTGGTGATGATATTATTGATCAAGTTGATCCAATTACTTTGTATGTTTTAGTTGCAACTGTTGAAGCATTACTGGCTGCTGGTATTACTGATCCATATGAATTCTATAAATATGTTCATGTTTCTGAAGTTGGTAACTGTTCTGGTTCAGGTATGGGTGGTGTTTCAGCTTTAAAGGGTATGTTCTTAGATAGATACAAGGATCTTCCTGTCCAAAATGATATTCTGCAAGAATCTTTCATCAATACTATGTCAGCTTGGGTTAATATGTTGTTATTATCTGCATCTGGTCCAATCAAGACTCCTGTTGGTGCTTGTGCTACTGCATTAGAATCTGTTGATATTGGTGTTGAAACCATTTTATCAGGTAAGGCTAAGATTGTTTTAGTCGGTGGTTACGATGATTTCCAAGAAGAAGGTTCATGTGAATTCGCTAATATGAATGCAACCTCCAATGCTCTTGATGAATTTGCTCACGGTAGAACTCCAAGTGAAATGTCCAGACCTGCAACAACTACCAGAAATGGTTTCATGGAAGCACAAGGTTCTGGTATTGAAGTTTTAATGACCGCCTCTTTAGCTCTTAAGATGGGTGTTCCAATTTATGCAATTGTTGCTATGACTTCTACTGCTACTGATAAGATTGGTAGATCTGTTCCAGCTCCAGGTAAGGGTATTTTGACTACTGCTAAAGAATATCACGGTGAAATGAAATACTCATCTGCTAAGATGGATATCAAATATAGAGCTAGACAATTGAAGAACAGAATTTCTCAAATTAAACAATGGGCTGAATCTGAAATTGAATACATCCAAGAAGAAGCAAATGCATTAGCTGCTAGTGAAGGTGAATCATTCAATAAAGTTGAGTTCTTGAAGGAAAGAACTGAAGATGTTGAAAGAGATGCTATTAAGCAAATCAAGGATGCTCAAAGATTATTAGGTAATGAATTCTGGAAGAATGACCCAAGAATTGCTCCAATCAGAGGTGCATTAGCTACTTATAATTTAACTGTTGATGATTTAGGTGCATGTTCCTTCCATGGTACTTCCACTAAAGCAAATGATAAGAATGAATCTGCAACTATTGATAGAATGATGCAACATTTGGGTAGAACTGAAGGTAACCCAGTTTATGGTATTTTCCAAAAATACTTAACCGGTCATCCAAAGGGTGCAGCGGGTGCTTGGATGTTGAATGGTGCAATTCAAGTTTTGAATTCCGGTATAGTTCCAGGTAATAGAAATGCAGATAATATTGATAAAATTTTAGAAGATTTCCAATATGTTTTATTCCCATCAAGAACTATTCAAACTGACGGTATTAAAGCGGTTTCTGTTACATCATTTGGTTTCGGTCAAAAGGGTGCTCAAGCAATTGTTATTCATCCAGATTACTTATATGCAACATTATCAAGAGCCGAATTTGAAGAATACTCAACCAAGGTTAATGCTAGACATAAGAAATCATATGCATACATTCACAATGCTATCATTACCAATACCATGTTTGTTGCGAAGGATCATGCTCCATACAATGATGATCAAGAACAAGAAGTTTATTTGGATCCATTAGCAAGAGTTTCATTAGACAAGACCAACAAATATATTTTCACCGATTCTGAATTTCAAAAATCCGGTAAATATATTAGTGAATCAGCAAATAAAACTGCATCAATCTTAACTTCATTGACCAATTCAACTACTGGTACTAAAGGTGTTGGTGTTGATGTTGAATTAATTTCTGAAATCAACGTTGAAAATGAAACTTTCATTGAAAGAAATTTCACGGCTGAAGAAATCAAATATTGTCAATCAAGTGCCAATCCAAGATCCTCATTTGCTGGTGCATGGTCTGCAAAGGAAGCCGTTTTTAAATCATTAGAAGTTGAATCCAAAGGTGCAGGTGCCTCATTGAAAGATATTGAAATTTTACATGATGCCAAGGGTGCACCAATTGTCAAACTTGCAGGTGATGCATTGAATGCTGCAACAAAGAACGGTGTCAAGAATGTCAAGGTTTCAATTTCTCATGACGATGTTCAATCAGTTGCTGTTGCAATTTCTGAATTTTAACTTTTTTTATAATTAACCTTATAAGTTTTTGTGTATTTTTTATATTACACTATTAAATCTGATAATTTCAAGTTGTTCTTGAAAAGTAAATCTAATATATCTAAGAAGTCTTGGAAAATTAATTAAAAAAAGATAACCTTCATGATGGAGGAGGTAAAGGGATAAGCCGTTCGTTGCTGCTGGGGAGACAGAGCCCCGACTCCTGAGCCTTTGAGAACATAGGGAGGCAAATGAACGGTCCTAGGTCTTATTGTATAAAACTCCAACAAGACACAACACCGATCATCCAATTTTCAAGATCATATCCTATTTTCTTGGGCTTTAGGAACGAGGCGTAGTCAATAGCTAGCTGTTAGAGGGTGGATGTACCTCTAATAGTACCATGTTACTATCTCCGGTCTAGAATCCTCCCATTCATGATGAACTATTGCTGGTGCTATAATCCGATAAAGAAATAGGATCGTTGTTTTTGGATATTGCATTCCATGATTTCGATAGATCTGGTTTTAATAATTTTTTTTCTTGTTTTCCAATTGTGATTTATGTAGATATTTATCTAAAGTTGGAATGATTGATTTAGACAGTTGTTTTTGACCTTTGGATATCATCATTTATTGATTATAAATTAGTGATAAGAAGTTGCTACAGAAACAATCTACCAGCTATTATACTTGAAAAGTGTTTCTAAAATTATTTTGTTGTGTTCAGAGTTGGTCGACCTGCATTATGTCATTGTTGTTTCATAAAATCATTGCCTTGAATTACCTCTATAAGTTCATAAAGTTGAAAACTGACATTGAAAGCTCCTTCTTGTTTCGAATGTGAAGTTACGTACCAAGCGTGTTCAAAAATTAAAGATTGCGGGTGATTACAGTTATCTTTGTAGCCGTAATCTTGTGAAAGTAATGATGATACTGAGTCGAGAATCTTGTTGCCTGCATCCTTAACTGCTAAATTGAATTTGAAGTTGTTAAGAGCATTGATGTCAAATAGCTCTAACTTGATCCATAACTAATTCGAAGCTTGTCGTTGATTGAAATGCAGCTTTTGTGGATTCAGCATTTACCAAATGATCGTAAATTTTATCTTTTTGGGTTAATTGATAGTATGTTGGAATTTCAAAAATGATTTTAATAAGGGTATTTACTATGCCCATATTAGTGGAAGTGGTGATTGCTGTTTGTTGAATTGTTTTCTGGTAAACAATCAGATTCATTTTGGAATGATAGGTGGTTGAAGGTTGACTTTGTAAGCTAGTAAAATATTGTTTCCACTGAGCTAACGAAGTATTTAAGGAAGTAAATTCCTTATTAATGTTTCCATTGCTTAGTTTTATTTCTTTATTAAAGATTTATTTGTTTTTAAGTATTTCTTTTGTTTCATTTGAATTCATATAATGGAAATCAGAATATTTTGTGCCACAACATATAATAAATTGGGTGAGTTGTGTATTGAACTCACAACTCTTATCTACATTCTGAAATCATAACCGCGGCTCTTCGGTGTCCGCTCTATGTGGAGAAGCGGAGACTTCGGGATTAATCTTAGTGGAAGTGATAAAATCTTCCTTCATCATTCTTTTAAACACACATCTAACTTTCTTTTTCTTCATGAGTTTTATAAAACTTTCCATAATTATTGCAATGTCATAATATTTACTATTATTGGGATTATCATCTGACTTATTACCGAAGTATGTTCTAGCTGTGGTATATGGAATAGAATCATTCATGTTATCATTGTTAGGTGTGTTAACGGAAATTTTGAATGAAATGAATTAAATAAATGGTATCAGTATTTCACATATTAAAAGTGTTTTATATAAGCTTAAAAGATATGAAAGTTTCTCAAAAGATCTTCTAAGCTATACAATGTATTTACATGTACATATTGTACTATATACAGATTTAACGAGAATTGAAAATTTCTTGAGGTTCTCTCGATGTAACAAAAAGCCTGTTCCATTATATAACATACTTACCCCTTACTCTCACAGATTGTCTGATTTAATGATAAAAATTTATTTACCTGAAGCCTGACGGTAATCCTGCTTGGTACCAGTAGTTTGCTCTTTGCTGATCATCAACACCCAGCGAGATTAAGTGTCACTGAGGATAATAAACCATATTCTTTCTCAGAACCGTTGGATTTTGCTTCTTTAATATGCCAGTGGACCTTTGAAGTCCCATAGTATTACTAAGGCTGTTTACTTACAGTTTTTACTGCTATAAAGGTATCAAGAATTACAAAAACTACATCAGCACTTTGTTGGTCATAGAGATGATTATTTCCAGATGTTTCCCGAATGCTCACTAAATTTGGAGGTGTTAGAATATCGATTGGATGATCATCCTGCGTATTCATTTTTAAAAGCACCCTATATTCAACATATTCTGGTCGTAAGTTAGCCCTCATACGAGAATAGTATTTGGTAGCAGCTGAAAATACCCTTTCAATTGCAGCACTAGAATTTGTACCAATTCTAAAGTTTTTAGCTAAAGTACTAAGAACATGAAAATTATTAGTATTTGATTTCCAAAATTCAGTTTAATCCACATAATGCCATGCATACCCACCATTGAAAACATCTGCCTCCATTTCCACGTCATTCTAATACCTTTGATTAAATGTGTTACTGTTGATAACCATTCTAACAGAAGTGTCAATTTCAATTTTGATTTGACGACAAAGACACCACTTGACATTACAAATTGTATCAATTCCAACTTCAGATTCAAACATATTATTTTTTAGATTACCATATTTATTGGAAACTGATAAACTATTCTTTAGCTTGCTGATAGCTATATGATTAGACAAAGGACGGGAATATTTGTTTTTTGTTTTTACCAGTTATTATGGCTTATAGAAATTGACCTATTCCCTGAAAGTTATATTTGAATGGAAAAAGGAGAATATAAATTTCCATAAGCCACAATAACCTGGACAAACAAAAGAAAAAATATTCACTAAATTAAACCATCATATCCGTTTCTTTTTTCCTTCTATTTATTAACAACCGTTTCTTTTAATGATTCCAATTTTGGACTATCGTCAAAACTTGAAATTGGTGCCAAGATGGAGTTGGTTTCCGGTGCAATCACGCTACTGAAAATATCAAAATTATACTATTCCCAGACTTTTTTCACAGTTTCGTTTTAACCCGATTGAGAGTAGACAATAAGTAACCATTTAAATCAACCTCCAACTTCTCAGACTCATCAGACCCAACTTGAATTGATTGCGTAGCTTGTGTATCTTTAAAATTTGGCATCCCATCATTATCACCAGATTCACAAATCTTAGTATCCCTTACATCTAAATCACTATTGATAAAATTGGTATACAACAAAACCGGGTTCAAAAATTCAGCATATACATGTTAATAAATCAGAATTACTAGCAGCTTCGTGTTATAACGTCAACTTGTTTAAAGCCAGATCCGAAAAATTTAAAAGATACCTGGGATTCTTATTTTTCAACAATTACACAACACTGTCATCAGGAGATGACGTTTTGCAAGCAGAAAAAATAATGGTGGTTGTTCTCAATATCTCCTTCCAACATGCCACTGATGTAATTTTATAACATGATATTTTTGTTAGTTCAAACAATGGTTTTAATAGGTTTGATATTGTTTTCAATGCACCTTCTTTCTCTTTATACTGAAACTTAAGCTGGGAGATCCCGGTAAAGCTACAAGGTTATAAGTACGTAATATTTTCAGTCAGTGGAGTCGTTAGTAGCTTGAAGTTTATATATAGTTGATTATATATAAATTTATGTAACGTAATGAGGTCCGTCGTGTTGTGTTGAGTGCAGTTTCTTTTTTTTTTTAAGTATATTTTGTTTGCAATTGAATATTTCAAATGTTTAAAATTTCTAGAGTTTGATATAAAAGATACACCTATTTTAATATATATATTGTTGTAGTAAATGTTGAAGATTATAAATCCTTATATAAATATATGTTGACAAAGGTAATTCCACTGAATGAGTGGTTTGACTTAAATCAAGTCCAAGATACAAATCCGGATCATGGAATGACTCTAAATCAACATCAGTATTGAGAAGCTACTCAGATAATTTTGTATCACTTGATAAGCCTAAGAGACCGTCCACATGCTGTACTGAGTTGGATTAAAGACTTACAATGCTGAAATCTTCATAATCACGTGGATCACCAAGGTCAGAAAAACTACAGATAATAACTTGAATCGTGTATCCCCGTATTTGGTATTCCGTATTTAAAAACAGACCGTGAACTGTTAACTGGCGTGTGAATCCTCGTGCTGCGACTTCGTGTTTAACCTCCAGCATCCCGTACACATTGACGATCCATTTACTGCGAGTTGCGAGATCAACTTGTGTCGCCATGGGTGAATTTTCAATTTTTCGAAAGTATTTTATTTTATAAATATATTTTGATTATAATTTATTTTTGTGTTTTGGTATGCACTACCATACGTTTGAATTTGGAATGTGAAGTAAAAGAGTTAAAAGTTTTGGGAATCTAGTAAAAAATTATGATAAATATATATATAGATGTAAAAATTGAAAAATGGTTAAATGCATAGATGAGAATAGTGCCGAGAATAAAAGACTAAAAATGAAATAAAGTTAAGATAAGTAACGTATAGTGAAGAGTAAAAAATAGTTTTTTTTTAGATAAAATGAAACGAAAACACAGGAGAAAATGGAAAGTAAAAAATAGTGGAAAAGTGAAGGACATTTTATATTCATAAACAATAAAATTCAAAGACAGTTCAAGAAAGCCAGTTTCAATAAGAAACCTTTAAATAAGAGAAAAAAAATACATTTTATTGGGGGGCGAGAAACAAATGTAAAATGAAAAACAAAGACAATTAATTAAAAAGCAAGAGTAATATTAGAAAGTAAAATAAATTATTGTTTTCAAATTCTACGGTCATACGTTATTAGACTGTTTTCAAATCCATTAAAGCGATAGCAGCCATTTCTTCATCGGTTTTGTTATTTCCATTGGTGGTAGCACTTGTAGAGTTATTTGAATTTGATTGCAATGTTTTAGTTGAATTTAACAAATTTGGATTTGGAGGAGTCAATATACTTGAATGTCTGTTTTTCCTCAGAGAGGATGGACCGATTGCTTGCCAGTCTTCTTCATCTGTAAATGCTGCATCTTCATCACTATCATCAGCAATGGCATTCTCATTAAATGAAGTTGAACTATTATTGTTTGACATACGAGGAGAAATATTAGTTCTCAAAAACGATTGACGAGATAAATTAGCCGAATTGGAAAAGGAAACTCTTGATTCACGTCTTTCTATTGGGGCTTCATCTAATGCTACTTCCAGAGTATGTTGGCTAAATGAGGATCTTGGTTTCCTTGGTTTTAAAATACCAGCAAAGGAAGGACGACGTGAGGATGAGGAAACGGATGGAGAACGTATTGCTGGAATTTTTTTATGTTGTTGAAGTTTATTTGAGGAATTAGGAGTCGTTGTTGTCGTTGTAATGTATCCAAAATTTGCATTTAAGGAATCCAAATTATTGGTATTAGTGAATGGAGGAGAATCTGCAGAATCGTAATCAAATTCATCATCATCGATATCATCATCATCAGAGGATGATTCAATTGCTTCATCTATATCCGCATAATTTTTCAAGGAATTTCTTAAATTTTGAATTGGACTCAATGTTGGAGAAGATGGCACTTTAATTATAGTATCATTGGATTGGTTAGTTATCGATTCTCTTCTGTTATTTGCTGATGATTTTTTAAACGATGGAATGGAAGAAGATTTTGACCTTGGTTTAACGGTTATATTAGATGCAATGGATGTTGAAGGGGATGCGGAAATTGGAGATATCGATTTTGAATGAGCGGCATCAATTTTTATTTCAGGTGAATTATTTGAAGAATTGTTGTTTCCCTGAGGGTATGAATTATTATTATTCAAACTATTTTCTATTTTTATTTTGACTAAATCTTTACCCACAATCTTAGCTTCCCATTGACCCCAACCTATTTTTTCAAATATACAACCTGTTATCAAATCGCCGGATTCTAGAGCAGCCATAATTAATCTTCTCTGTTTGGATAAAGACAAGTTTCCAAAAGCTGGCACCTGTTTCACCAAATGACCCGTTAAATGACGAATCGGCAAAGGTCCTTCTTTGATTAAAATATTTGCAATTCTATTTGGGGTAATTTGAGATGCAGCGGCAATTCCCTCTGGAGATGAAGTTGAAAGTAAGATTTTTTCATCATTTGAATTCTTCCTATTTGATTTTTTTTTGGATTTGGATTTAAAAGTTGAAGATGGGTCATAATTGTCAACCATAATATCAGTATATGCGATGTTGTTACCATCTATAGGCTGTTCTATAATTGGAGGGGATGAAGATTTAGTAGTTGAATTTTCGTTACTAGAAGTTTGTTCAAGATTGGATGTTGATAGGGGTAATGCAATGGCAGAGTGGACTTCAGAGGTCGTTGGTGCTGGCTCATTGAGCAGATTGTGGATATTTGGTTTAAATGCGGTATTTGACTTAATATTATCAATATTGGTGTGGTGGTCACGGTTGTTTATAGCTGGGCTGTTCGCAGTGTGGATATCAGGGTGGAACCTAGTGGTCTGGGTTGGTTGGTTATTCATGTCTTAGGAGATGCTTATATGCAGATGTTCTTTTGAGGTCGATAATATATCTATAATTGGAAATTCAAAGGGTACAGATAGTAATGTAATATATAATACACAGGGTGAAATGTTTTGTAATTTAATATATATATATCTCAAGTTTTCTAGTGAAAAATAAACGGTTTTTGAAAGGGGCACACAGGGGCGATAAGGAGTAATTGGCGGAGGACTGCAGTGATGGATTGAACAATGAATGCAGTATCGAATTATGGAAGATGTGGTGTTTATATACTTATATATGTAGCTGGCTGCCGATGTGGTGTCTGTGGCGTGGAGGGAGGGATACGTGGTTCCCAGACCATAGACACAACAATACATGGGATACTGCATCACAAAATACAATACAATTCCCCGACCGGAAAATAGCAAATGGGGCGAGCGAATTGGAAATTTTCACACTATCGGCGCAATTTGTGCGGTGTTTCAGGTTTAAGGTTTAAAGTTTAAGGTTTAGTGTATGGTAGGACTAAGTGTTCAATTACATAGAGTATAATAGGAGAGCTATATATATAGATGTCAATCATTATATCAGTATATAATATATTAAAATTTGTTAAATTTGTTAAATTTGTCAAATTTGTTATGGTGCTATACTGCTAGGCTGGAGCTAAAGAGCTGGGAAGTTTTGGTCGTTGATAGCAAGTTTCTTACCACCTCTGTTACCACTTTTGTTACCACCTCTACCTCTGTTACCACCTCTTCTACCACCTCTTTGGAAATCGGATCTTTCTGGTCTTTCTGGTCTGTCGTAACCATCGGTGACGGTGATATTAACATCTAAGAACTTCTTTTCTTTCTTAGCCTTTTGCTTTAATTTCTTTTCAGCAGTAGATGGAATGAATTCTTCAGTAACCCTGACAACCAGGTCTTCGTCTTTGATTGTAGCATCAGCCTTCTTACTTTCCTTTGCCTTGTTGAATTCGTTGGATGCTAATTCTTGGAAGAAGTCTGCAGCGGATCTTAATTGTGGTTTTTCTTCTTCTTCTGCTTCTTCTGCAATTTCAGCTTCAGCATCTTCTTCACCTTCAATTTGAGATTCAGCTTCATCACCTAATCTTTGGTGTTCAGCCTTGGCAGTTTCTTGTCTACCAGTTCTGGAATGTCTGTCAAATTTCTTATCTTTACCACCCTTTCTAGCAGTACTCTTTGGACCTTCAACATTTCTGTTCTTGTTGTTGAATTTAGCACCTGCTTCATTACCAGATGCTCTTGGTTTGCCGTTCTTCTTGGCCTTGGTTTCATCAGCCTTTGGTGGAACACCGCTCTTCTTGGTGGACTTTTGTGGTGCAACAATTTCCTTTGGTGCAATGAATTCTTCTTCATCACCAGAAACGTCGTTACCTAATAACGCAAAAAGATTCTGCAGCAATAAAAAAGATTAAAAAAGATTTGCTCATAAAATCGTAAATAATGTTAGAATTTGTTTCTCCTGTGTCATTTGATCGGGGTTCATTTGACGTGAAAAAATCAGCCACTTCTTGGACATATGTGAGTGAGTGTGTGTGTGTGTGTGACACTGAAATTTCACCAAAAGTGCAATTTCTCCCCAATTTTTCGTTTTTCTAGTTCCCTGAACATACCTTGTTTTGCATAGACATCTTTACTTGTTGTTCAATGATTTATCTTGTTTCTTCCTTCACTTCCCTACTCTCTTCCCTGTCCCCCCCTGCCCATCACCGCCTGCCCCCACCCTTTCTTCACCGCAACTCTCCACACTCCACACTGCTCACAGAGCGCACCCACCGCTCGCCGCCCGCTCCGCCCGCTATTGTCTCCCCGCCCCCGCCACTGTGCGGTGCGAGGGGGTCACGCAAGCTGGCACGCGCCCGCTACTGGCAGAATTCCAGAGTATTCCAGCTTCTAGACCATATATATGGTATGTTCCTGGTGAACTTCCTCATAAAGATCTATATTTTTGATATTTTTATCCATTAATTATAAATAGACAGTTATTTATACAATAAATACACTCATGCAGTCTTCGCCTCACCGTTACTGCCCTTTTTAACTATGTAGATTTCCCCGACTCGAACCATAAACTCCTTCATAACTTCTCGTAATTCAACAGACATGTTTTTGCCAAACAATCCAACAACAAAACTATAGATATCAGGACATGAGCTGATGAAATCAGTATCATTAAATTCTGTAATCGCTTGAACAACTTCAACGACAACCGGCGTCCAATTTTGTAAATTCCGAAGTTCATCCTTTTCCTCAAATTCATTATATCTTTTAATAAGTGATTTAGCCAATGGAATTAATATCTTAACAATCTTGTCCCTTGCTTCACCGTCAACCTTCTCTTCATCACAGTATAATCTGAACAATACACTGATGTAAACTCCAACCGAGGATGTCTCTTGTTTGAGCAAATTAGGTAATTTATCAACAATACCCGCATTCCATAATCTGACCCTTAAATTATAATCTTCATTGAAATCTTTGGCAAATTTGTAACTATCGCTCAATAATTGCGTCAAGTTAATCAGATATTTGTATGGAATGACTTTGTAAAAATCATTATTGTCAAACAATTCACTCAAAATTTGAATCATATGTAAATGTAAAACACACTTAATAACAATTTCTTGTGATGAATATTTGTTATCCGGATTGATCTCACTATACGCCTGTTCATTTTCATCATCTTCTTCCTCATCATTATCATCATCTCTACTATATTCTCCTCGACCATGTCCACCTCCAAGATTATTATTATTGTTCTTCTTCAATGGATCCAATTCAAATAATTCATTGGCAGTCGTTAATTTAAACAATTCCTTGAACGTAACTTCAATTTTACCCCAATGTTCATCATCAAATTTTTCCATATTTTGTAAAATTAAATCCTCTAAACATGAAATTCCAATCTTAGAAATAGCATCATTATCTTGACAAATACAGGATATTAACAAACTTAAAAATCCATCCATACTACCATTCAATTCTTGGAAAAAAGTGGTAAATAATAAAATCATTTTTCTTAAGGCTTGAATCAATGTACTCGATAACCATACCCATAAACTTTCATCTTTATTAAAATTTATTTGTCCATGACGTTTTAAAATGTCAAAAATAGGGAATAATAATTCATTACAAATCTTATCCCAGAAAGCTTTATCAAATTTCTTACCATGAATAATTAATGCTTCAAACATAAAATTCAATGCCTTTGCACGAACTTCCAGATCATTACCCTCCATGATAATATTGTTGAAACTAAATAATAATGGGAACCATCTCTTATTCATATATGTGTCATCACCTGCTCTTGAATCAACTTCTTCGCCATTTTGTTCCACTAATTTATTAATCATAGATAATGCCTTCAAACTGATTTTTTGATATTTCTCATTCTTTGCATATTCACATAAACAATCAACCAAAATTGGGAAAAAATCCTGCTCTTCAATATCATCTAAATAATTTTCCATTATTTTTATGGAATATTGTAAACCAGTAGAGACAAACCGCTCGCTATCTTCACTATAGGCAACATGGGTTAAAATTTTTAAGATGGTACTCCATCCGGATTTGATTTGTCTTGATCTACCCTTTTTAACAATCAAATATTGAATACAGTCTAACACCATTCCTCGCACCTCCAAGTTTTCATTATTAACTAAAATATAATCAAATGGTTTCAAAAATTCCTTTTGAAATTTGAAATGTGCCAACTCATCAATATTGAAAAATCTTTCACTTAATTGTCTTAATGAATCAATCGCAAAAAAGGCAACGTATTTGTTAGGATTACATCCGAATTCATTGAATTCTTGATTTAGAACTTTCCATAGTTCTGACCATTGAACTCTAATTCTACTCATATTATAATAACAGAAATCAACCATTTTTTGTAAACAGAAAATTCTTGGTTCTCTACTATTACCAGATGAAACAATCTCTTCTCTCGCAACATCTGCTAATCCATTGACAAAGTCAAAAATAGCGTCACCTTGAATTTCACTACTCTTACTGAATACTTTATCCATTGAAACGTCTAATTCCGTGGCATTAATTTTACCAATCATATCTGCTGGTAACTTTTGATTAAAATGATGTTCAGATGCTTGTTGGGAAATACTTGCACTCTTAGATACTGAACTACTACCAAATGAAAATAATCCAGACGGCGTGATTGAATTAGAGTCAGTATCAATCGATTTCTTAGCTAGCCTAGCATTCAATAAATCAGGAACCGCATTGGAGGCAACACCCTTGGATAATAATCTTAATCTCTCGACTTGTGAAATGACAACAAAAACATCTTTCCATGATGTTTTCAAATATGAATTTTCGTCAACTGAGATAGCTAATAATGTATAAATGGCTTGAATATTTTTATCTTTCATATCTTCCGGATTATTAATATTACTGAATTGAACTAATGCTTTAATAAAGGAAGTCCTAGCAAAATCGATATCGAAAATACATGCCAAATGTGTTGATAGGTGAATACCATATAATAAAATATTTGTAATTTCTTCATCATCATAATCTTTAAATGGTGGTGTTAACCCTGCCAATAAGGACATCCATAAGTTATCAAACATTGATTTCACATGTTCCGGATTGGTTGAAGGATCAGAGTTATAATATTTAGCATTCTTTTTATTAGCATCCTTACCCAATGAAATAACAGTGTTTTCAGTTTTCTTACTTAAGACTTTAGATGCCTTAGTATATGCTTCTTTGGTTGCATAATCTTTACCAAATAATGCAGTTTCTAAAAACGTTTGTTGCGTTAATGATGTATCATTTGAAATTAATGCTGCTTGTTGTTCACTGTTTAAAATAATTTCATTACCTTGAATGTCTTTATAGACCTCTTCTAAAAACTTTGGATCTAAATCTTTACCATCATCGATACCTCTGTTATTTTTAATAAAATCATCTAAAGTCATTCTATTCTTAACTTGTGGTGAATGTTGATCAGTATTTAACATAATAACTGAATATGACAAAACATAAACCGTATCTGCATTGGCAAATTCGTTTGGATTATCATTAACATATTTTTCTGCAAATTTTAACATAAACCTATCGATGACTTGAGATTCACCGGGTAATCTAAAATGTTGTAACAAACTTCTCAATGCATCAAGAAAACTCTTGTTAACAAAATCCATTTGATCAAGAAATTCATGCATTACCGCAATATTTTGTTCCTTACTACCACCCAAATATTCACCAACTTGAGTTTTGTCTAATGTGTCATTTTCAAGTATGAATTTGGCTATTGTCTTCGGATCATTGGCATCTAAAAATCCATTTTTACTCAAATATGCTATACCTTTCTTTGGAGAAAAGTTAAATAGTCTGATACCTTCTAAAAGATACGTTTTTCTTTGCTTAACGGTATCAAAATTATTAGAACTTTCTAAGGTAACTGGAGAGCTTGCAATGTTCGAAGATTCTTCGTTAATATTAGAGGAAGAGCAATTGGTATTAATATTACGTAGGTTGTTCATATCCGAATGCGATGAAGCCGAATGAGCTATGGAGACAATCGAACTACCTCTTAATCTAGCTTCACTGGCAATAGATTTTAAATCTTCCAAATTTGTTATTAACTCAGATGACTGTTTTAAACCTTCAAATTGCAGAGGATTTCCTGAAGATGTATTTAACGATTGTAAAAAGGAAACAATGGAATCTATGGCGACCACTTTTAATGCAAAATCTGCAGGGAAATTAATATTATGATCATGATTTGGCGCAGTACTAGACAATTTTGAAGAATTTAATTCGGGAATAGAATCCAGTTCTTTTAATTCATGGTTTTTTTGGAAATTTTTAAAATTCAACTTTTGCTGTAATGTTGTATTGACTCTCAATAAGGCATATCTAGTTAAATAATCAACAATTTTTTCACATAAGTTTGGTAATGTAGTATCACAATCATAGTTTAAGAAGAATTCAATTAAAATTTTAGGATCACAAGATAAACGGCGGATCAATTCTAAAACATATCTCTTTTGATAAGAGGAAGAAGTTTTCATTTCACCAACATTGAAATAGATTTCATCCATGAAAATTGGAATTTCATATTTAAATTCTGATCTTAAATTCTTAACAAGTAACCAATAAATTTCTAAAGTGATTTGATATACCGGGCTCAATTGAGATGTTGCATTTCTTGAGATGGTTAAACAAAGATATTTTCTTATACCATCTACCAAAATTGTAGTTTCATCACTATTTTTATTAAAGATTAAATACTCCTTATTGACAAAAACGTCCATATAATTTTTGAGAATTGAACGAATGATATGCAAAGATAGTAACTTAACTCTGATTTTATGGGATCTCATATCTAATGAATCGGTATCTATAACTTTAGATGCTAAATTACTCATTGATCTGAAAACCAAAAACGCATCTTTAATATACAATTCATCTTCATCACCTATAACTTCATCGGATGTTAATTGAACAATATCATTGCTCGTATCTTGCAATTGCTGCAATGTTAAATGTTCACCACCATCAGATGATGTTCTTTCCTCAACTGGTAAATTATTAGATGATTTTAAATAATTTGCTAATTTTTTCCTTGTTTGTAATTGTAAAACCTTATCATACACAGAATTGACTATTTGAATAATTGTTGCTTGGGCAATACTTTGATTAACAGGAGATAGTGACAATAAAAATATATTATGAATTTGTCTAATTGCTTGAAGTAATGCTTTACCGTGGACGGGCATGGATTCATTAACAACAGCGCCTGTCAAGACTTTAATAATTTGTAATTCAACACGTTCATCAGTACCTTCACCTTCAAAACATGAAACAACCACATTAATTGCAGCCTCAATTAATAACACTTTGCCTGTTTGAACCGTAGAGACATCCAAATCTTCATCGGTATTTACTTTAGCTTTACTAGTCTTAACCTTACCTTGAGTACTATAATCCCAATAAATTGGTTTTGTGAATAAATTGAAAGTAAAAATTTTACTTAAACAGTCCAAAGCTAAAATTTTTGCCTCAATATTGGATTGCTCACAGGCCAATTTTAAAGGTTCAAAAATTATATCTTCCGGTGGCATTACACCCGTTTTCAAAAGTTCTAAAACTGTTGAACATTTTTGAACAATCTCTTGATGCTTTTTCATTATATCTTTAATGGCAATTAAACTTTCAAAATTTGATTTTAAAAACGATATACTTGCACTATCTGTTAGATGAGATATTGAGAATCTCTTTGATGGTGATGCTAAATTAGATGCGGAATAAGTCGAGCGTTGATCAACGGTATGAAGGGTTTCAACATCATTGGCTTCATCGGCTCTGTTGTGATCATTATTGTCAGTGTCTTCAACATTAATTTTGAGTGGTTCTCTATGTTCATTGTTAGAATTGCCTGCTTCCCCATGCGTATCAGCATCGACTTCTTTTGTTGATTCATGCTCTTCGATATTAACATTATTTTCGGTTTGTGATTCAGCTTCAGGTTGCAGTATAACTTCAGTTTCATCGTCTGTATTAGCTTCTGGTTTTAAATCCTCTAATATATCTTCAGGTTTTGATTTGGCAGGAGGTGTAATTTCAGTTTCAGTTTCAGGTTCAGTTTTAGGTTTAGATTCAATTGCGTTGTTATTTTCCAAATTTGACGTTGCCTTTTCATTTGATTCAGAGTCCAATTGAGCACCATTGGCCATTGTTGCAGAGTGGGTTGTGGAAGTGCTATCTTCTTCTGTCATGCTATATGTCTAGTGGTGGTGTGACGGATATCTT
>JAJMLM010000261.1:0-25363 GCA_030569635.1 Pichia thaimueangensis
AAAAAGGGTAAATTTTGGCAGAAAATAGAACAAATTGAATGGGCAGAAAATAAAGCTCTATGTCAATATTATAATGTCAAAAGAAGAAGATGGAAAAGTAATAAATCCTGGAAGACAGTAGTATTGATTAGAATGTAACCGGATGTTGATGTTGAGAAGATATAGGCAGAGAAAGAATTACCATTTTTGGTATATTTGTCAAAACGATAAAAGTCGGAGATTCGGGGGCTGCTAGCACCATAAGTACTACATTAGCTTCAATAAAAGTGGCATCGTTGTGATCACAAAACGTAGCACTACAAAAGATGGTAAAAAAGGGGGTAGTTGTGATTTCGCGCCTCTTGACTAGATATAATAAAAGAGGATACTATCTCTCCACCTTCCATATTGATATTGAATTTTAAGTTTTCATCCCCTTGCAACTTTAAATGATCGGTCTAGGAATGTGTGCTTGAAATTAAGCTGGAAATTACGTCGATGCCTTTCCGAACCGTTAAATCCTTGAAAATTGAAAAGTGGAGAATTTATATAGTTTGGTTGTCAAGTATGCATGTTGACAGTTGTTGAATATATTTGTGTTTTTATTTTTGTATAACTAGTACCTGGGTGTTGGAAGGAGGCATGGGGCATGGATGCACATTTTTAGGTAACCAGTTACAGACCTAAGGTTTCTGCTCCTCGCTATTAATAGTCAAATTTTCTCTTTGATGCAATAGATCCAACAGCTGATTTACCATTTTCCATTAGCTTACTTACCATTTTCTGGTAACCACACCAATGTTTGAAAACAAGTGACTTCGCCATCAAGATTTGTTGCTTTTTTTCCCTTCGATAACAAAGATTCTTGAAGGATTAAGCGTTGAGCGTTGAGCCCCGAGGTTTTGAACTATGGGTGCACAAATAATATATTTAGATAACCGAAAACTAATAAACGGCTGTCGGCTAACTTTTTTGACAGGCCCCTGGGACTATCAACAGACTCTTATTTTCTATATATAGAGAGATGATCATTTGATTGTACACGCCACACCGTAAATAATAAATGTTTGTTTTTGAATTTTAAGTGAACAGTAAGCAAACAAAAACCTACGTATGATGTTAGATGAATACAAATTAATTAAAGTAAGTATATTAATAAAATAAAACGAAAAGAATTATAAAACAATTAACTATTTTGATTGATGGAGAAAGGTAAGTGGAAATAATTTTTATAATAAAATGAACAGATAAAATACAGGGGTTGGGAGTAATGGGACAATGAATTTCGAGCAAAAAGAATTTAACCTAGAGCATGAATGCTTATAATATCATAGCAATAATACCAGCACCTAAAGCCATCATACCGGAACCGGTAATGGCAAAGCCTTCATCAGAAACTACAACGGCTGAACAAGTTGCACATGAGGCATTTCCAGATGTGGAAACGCCTGGATAGACTGATGGCGTAATAATTTTGGTTCCAATGATACTTGAACTGGTTGAAACAGTACTTATTGGGCAATATGTAGTGTAAGCAGTGCTGTTGGAAGTAACAATAGTGACACCTGTAGTAACTTTAGACTTGGTACAAGATTTGCTAGCGGAGCATGAAGTGATGGTTACAACTGTAGTCTGTGATGCAATTATGGTGTGAACTTCTGGGCAATAAGTCTCTACTACGCACGTACCATTCTTTGCACAGCTGGTTGTAGTAAGTGTAGTGACGTGCTTCGAGGAACTTGAATGATGAGAGGACGGAGTAGAAGATGATGATGATGATGATAATAATGAGGATGAACTTATAGCATTCACACCAATTGCTAGAGAAGCAGTGGCTTCTGATGAAGAGCTCACAGTAGCGGTACCAATAGCATAAGAAGCTTCATCTGTTGATAAAGTAGATACGGCTTGTCCACCAATCGCATAAGAAGCCTCATCTCCAGTTGTTGTTGTAGATGCTGCATGTACCCCAATGGCATATGTTGCTTCACCTTCTATTGAAGTAACCGCTTGCACCCCTATTGCATAAGAAGCATCTGCAGCGACTGAATAATTAGCCAATGCTAATAGTTGAATCAATTGAACGATTTGAGTAAACTTCATCTTTTGTAGTTTTTAGTTTATGTATGTTTTGATATGAGAAAAAGTCGAATATATATGATTTGTCTTAAGAAGAAGATAAAAATTTAAATAAATATAATAAGAATGGATAAACCAGGATCAGTAAGATCAAACAACATACATTCTAAACAACAGAAGATGTAGAAAATAGGTAGCCTTTTATAATGATTACAAAAAACAAAGTACAAGGCGAGATGCTGTGTTTAAAGTTCCCCTTTGTGCTTGCTTTCAGCCACGATCCCAATTGGTAATCGATCTGTTGTTGCTTTCTTCTCTGACTAAAAACTAAAAACTGTAAAAGTGCCGAGTTCGCCACGTTCAACGTACAGTGTCTAAAAAATAAGTTGCAAAATGAGGTAAGGTAATAACATGATGCTGGTATACTATATATATAAGAAGGGGGACGAGAAGAATCCAGAGATGGGTTGTTGTTAGGTAGATATGATGGGCCTCTGGCCTCTGGCCTCCTGCAACTTAATCTTCGCACAATTTTGTGCTCGAACGGACTGGCTCAGCTGAAGATCACCCACTATTCACCATCTTCGGACCAGCACCCAAAACAGCTGGAGCTACATTCCAGGGGCACGCGGCACGCGCCCTGTTCAAAATGAGAATTCCTTCCCTCCCCCCTGCAATTCTGCCAAACTTAGCCCTCGACTCGCTGTTCCCCACGGTTGGCCTGATCCAGCTTTTCTGCCAGTCTTGACAATTCTGGGTCCCAACTCTCCAAACACTAAAAACAATGCTACCAATTTTGTCCCTTCGTTGTTTTTATATTTGGTTCAAAATCCCCTGATCTTTGACATTTATTTGACATCGATATTAGATATAACTCGTTAATAATAATTTTTCTCTGCTTTCGATACTATGTGAGTCCAATGCTTGGCTGTATCATCGATCTTTTTCATTTTCCCCTTGTACTATTTGGTTTTATATTTTAAACATTATATGAAAACACCAGAACACTAAACTACAAACTACAACCCAGCCACACGAAATGAAAAAAACCAGACAACTGGCAAAATAATCTGGTATAATATATATATACAGACACTCTTAAGAGTGACATCTATAGTTAAAGTTTAAACTAAAGTTTAATTTTGCCGTATGATAACTGCAAAAAATGCATTTGCAATGCACCAATGGGGAAGATTAAATTTCTTGTATTTGAAAAAAAAAAGTGGTGGGTGGTCTTCGATCCTCGATCCTCGATCCTCGATCATTTTATTTTATTTAATCTCTGATCTATGACCCGTGACTATACTCTCGCACAGGGTCAATAACATAGTTTCTAGTCACCACTTTATTCTCGTCGCTATGCACTAAAACCATTGGTGTTACTTGATGAATAGCAAATGGCTTCATGTTTCCTTGATGAATAGGTTGTAATTTATTTAGAAACTATAATGTTGTTACTTTGTGCTTCAAGTTGAAGGGCTGTGTTTTGTCCTCCTAGATATCTTACACACTTTCTAATAAACCAAATAATGATGAATCCTAATAATGATTCAGCTTCACCTTTTATTTTGCAGTGATACATGATACTTTCTGAATTAACCAAATATTCGATTTTCACAATGAATCTGATATAATTCCTAAATTTTGAAAAAATTTCTTTGGAAAAGAGCAAATAATATCGCTGCTAACAACCAGAATGTAAAAGATATGACAAAGCCCAGAACTTTTCAGCTCCTTGTTTATAGATCTCAATTTAACAGAACTATAATATATTATAGTCACTAATATTCACTTACCAATCTCTAGAAGAAGTAAACTTATCGTGTCAGTAATGTTCAGAGTTCAGAGTATCATTGAAAGTAAGACGAAAAATCAAATGAAACATCATTTTATCATTTTATCATTTTATCATTTTATCATTTTATCATTTTATCATTTTATCATTTTATCATTTTATCATTTTATCATTTTATCATTTTTTTCTGTCACATTGTTACTTTTACGCCGATAATCATACACATATATATAAATATCTTAAATAATGATGGATTCATATGTTTGAATTTTGTTTGTAGTTTTCTTCTCTTTTCAAAGTCTACCAAATCTGCAGTCATCTATTAGTGGATCATACCAACAAAATCAAGGATCCTCAATTCTAAAACAACTTTACTTATTACTAACTTTTTACGAGATCAAATTTAAGTGATACTTTTCATCCTATTCATCCTACATAAATATACACATATTATTTTGTGTCATACGTGCTGAAAACCTCGTTTTCTGACTTTTTCTTCGGAAGTGACCCATTACAAATTTTACACATTACTCATCCTGGTATTTTAAAACTCTTTATATTTACGCATTTACGCCAATGTGGAATAATCATAAATATCACAATTGTCAATTATGAATAGTAAATGGTGAACCTCCTATATCCTCGCTCTGCGCGATGCTGTAGCCGATATCGGAAGAGGTTACTAGGAGGAGACCGGCAGGTTCATGTGGTCAATAATTCATGGCTTTAAACCCGTTCAACTTGTTAAGAGGTATGATTTAAGTCTTGCTAATTCATTCTTTATTATTTACACATTATTTACGCCTTTAGATTACAATCGTACATAATGTCAAACAGCCTCAAGCAATTCATTACAAATGTTAGACAAACCAAGGATTCTATTGATGAATCCAAAAAAATTAAAGAAGAACTACAATACATTTATGAACAATTACAGAAAAATGAATTGATCAATGGTGATACTCCAATGGCTAATAAAAATCGAAGGAAATACATCTCTAAATTGCTGTATATTCAATTGGCAGGTTACTCTATATATCCATCCGATGAAAGGGGAAAGGAAGAAATTACAAATTTAGGTATCGAACAATGTTTGGTTTTATTGAATTCACAATTATCTAATTACACTGAAGCCAAAATAAATGATGGCATTAAAGTAGATTTTGACTCGAATTTGAAAGAATTGAAAAGCGATAGAGAAATTGGGTATCTTGGATTGAAAACTTTATTTAACGAATTCATTACAAGGAATTCTTTTGAATCGATTGTTAATTCTGTCTTAATCGATATTAGTTCGGCTATGGTATTACAAAATCAAAATAAAAATAAAAACATTAGTTTATCATTTTGGATCATTGTTAGCATGGGGATACAAAGCGTAAGTGAGCTGTTGTTGTGGGTTAAAGATTTATCAATCGATAGGGATTTAACATTTCTACGTGAATTTATTTCTACAATATTAGAATTACTAAATAAGGATAAAAGCTTTGTTCCCGAATGCTTTCAAACTCGGACAATCTTGTTTATTGCACAATTATTTAAATTGAACAATTCAACTGAACTCCAAAATGAGATATTGACTAGATCCAATTTAGCATTGGTTGGTAAAACATTAGCTAAAACCAATTTGAATGATAATAATATTATCGTGTCTAGTTGTTCACTTTTTGAAAAATGGGTTGTCTTTGATTGGGAGGGCATTAAAAGTTTGGAAGGTTTACTAGTTACAAAGCTAGCAGAACTTTCAGAAGTGGTGAAAGCCATTGAATTTGAAAATAATGAACATAACATTAAAAATTTTGATTGGATTTTAAAATACGGTTACATGTTTATTGGAATTTTCAAAGTGCTATCACATATTACCACAATATCAACAAGTAATGGAAAAATCCTGAATATGACGTTAAAAAATACCGTTGATACGACTATCTCCAACTGTGTTGGTATCAATGCCAAACTATTAATTGATAAGCATGCTAGTAATTTACAATATCAATTAATTGTTGCCAGCATCTTATTTAGTGCCTTGAAATTATATATTAACGATGTTGATGAGAATGGCGATTTTAATTCTAAAGATACTGCAACAGTGGTGGAATCGTTAGTAACATTTTTACAATTTAATGATGATATTAATATTAGAATTTCATGTTTGAAAAAATTAGTTTCAATTCTAAATAGAACAACAGATTATGGATATGGATTCAAGGTTATTCTAGGTGAAATTTCAATGTGGAAAAAATTTATTCGGGAAAAGGACCTCAACGTTTGTAAACTGACTAGTGAAATTTTATTTATCATAACGGAGGCTAATATTTCCAATCCTAAAGAAAACTCATACAACCAAATCAAGGACGTATTAATCATTTTAATGTACTATTTGCAAAAGTGTAAAAGCAGTGAAAGAAGTGATATATTAACAAAAATTATATTGATACTAGAAACTTACAAAGGTATAGGAATAATCCAAGAAATTTCAAAAAAATTGTTGAAGTTATTTATAATGATTGCAAACTGTAATGAGGATTCATGGATAAAAATCTACGATTTAATTATTTATTCAATTGAATCCTCTGAAAATGTGATTGACATTACTGAAAAACTTATTGGCTTTGCAGTTAAAGGATTATCTGCTGACTGTTGTGACAATTTTGTCAAGTTATTGTGTCTCATTTTAAAGTATAACGTTGAACATTTGAAAGTTGGAAATTTAGATTTACAGTTGAAATTGCTCTTCAATAAATATGAAAATGGTTCTTTGTTAACAAAACTCTTGGTTTTAGATACTATGGACTCATATTATAAAGTTTCCAATAACGACAGAATGCAGAATCTGATTAAGTTAGCGTTTAAGCAAGAAATGAATAGTAATAATATCGAAATAAAACAAAGAGCGTATGAGTATTATATATTACTTGATATGAATATTATTCTTGGTGATAGTAATTCAATGGATATTAGTAAACTTGAATCTTTACCAGCATTTAATAAAGAAGTTTCTAAAAATTCTACTCTTTCTACTATCTGTTTGAGTGAAAATTGGGAGGATGGTTATATTAGATCATTAAGATTTGATCAGGGTATTTTGTATGACAGTTCTGATATTAGAATAATTTTTAGAGTTAAGCGTGATAAGAAATGGGCATTAGTTGAATTAAATTATAAATTAAAAGTCGCTGATGATAACATTGATAGTAATATTGCAACATTCAGCTGTCTCCTGTTAGATGAAATTGAGAATAATAAATTTTATGACATTACAATTGTTGAAAATAAAGGTATTGAAAACCTAGAAACTAAAACGGGGAAATTTATTTTACAATATACCATTAAAGAAATGTATTCAGAGGATTATGAGCCTATTTTGCAATTTAAAGCTTCCTTTTGGAACTCTCCAATAAATTTAAAGATTTCATTAGCTCTTAAGCTTTTGCATACCAGTGACGGCAACCAAATGAGTCTACAAACATTTCAATCAAGATGGAATCAAATTGGGCAATTCATGTCACAATCTGGCTGTGATAAACGTGATATTTCAACAGTTTCCAATGATACCAGTGTTGAAATGCTTGTACGTATTTTGAAAAAAATGGATTTTGAAATTATAACGGCAGAATTTAACGCTGCTAAAACTGATTTCCACATTGCCGGTGCCAGTATTCTTACATTTCCCAATAAAGCAGTGGCCTGTTTGTGTGTGATTACGTCAGCGGACGTTGAGGTGCGCTGTACGGGGGAACGGGTAGTTTGCGGGTTGTGTGATAGAATTGTGTCAGTTCTGGGGAGAGGAAGATAGCAGCCGATATTTAAACGGTGAAAAATTACAAACTTGTAGGAGAGGGGATAAATGTTGAGTTTCAGGAGAAGTTTCCACTCAAGTACATATTTCTGCAAGCAATTCATACCAAATATGGCATTAGAGTACACAAGTGAGAGAGCCCAGGAGTTAATTTCTAAGGCTAATTCAATCAAAGAAGTTGTTTCTAATCTTAGTGGGGGTAAAACCAAACTGGTTTGTGTTTCAAAATTAAAACCAGCCAGCGATATCAAAGCATTATACGATGTAGGATATCGTGATTTTGGAGAAAATTACGTTCAAGAGCTAATTGAAAAAGCCAAGATTTTACCAAAGGATATTAAATGGCATTTTATTGGTGGATTACAAACTAATAAATGTAAGGATTTGTCTAAAAATATTGGTAATCTATATTTAGTTGAAACCATCGATTCTCTAAAAAAGGCTAAGAAATTAAATGACACCAGAAAACAAATGATTGATGACAAAATTCCAGGTTTTGAAAGTAAAATCGGTATTTTAATTCAAGTTAATACTTCAGGTGAATCTCAAAAAAGTGGTTGTGAACCAGGTGCTGAATTAGATGAACTTGTTGCATTAGTGCTTGAAAAATGTGACTGTATTGAATTCCACGGATTGATGACAATCGGCAGTTATGCAATGAGTCATGGTGATGGTGAAAATCCAGAATTCAAACTCTTGGCTGAATTGAAAGATCATTTAGAATCAAAGTTTAATTTACAAGGTTTAGAATTGTCGATGGGTATGAGTAGTGATTATCAACAGGCAATTAGGCAAGGTAGTACCAACGTACGTGTTGGCTCTAGTATATTTGGTGCTAGACCTCCAAATAATGGACACTAGTTGCATGACCAGTTTTATAATAAATTTAATATTCATTTTGGTTTTTACTTTCTATATATAATGTAAGATTTCATCTGCTTTTGCTTAATTTTTTTTCTTAACTTTCACATCTTTCGCTTCTTACTGATAACGAGGCAAAACCGCGAACTCAACGAATTGAGAAACCTCAAATTTGGAACTTCGAACCGAAGGCCAAGCATCAGGGCTGTGAGGTGCAGGCGCCGAGGAGCTAATGGTACTTTGTACAATAGTTACCCACATTGACCTCTTGGTAGAGGCCTCCTATAACCAGTGTACTGTCTATTATTCATCCAAACCGTCAAACCAGGAATAGTTATTAAAATAACTGTAAAGGAAAATGCCTCCGAAAAAATCGAAAGGTAAAGGAAAGAAGAATACATCATTGACTTCTGGTTCTGTTGTTCATCGCTCAATTAAACATTCTGAATCATCATTAGATTATGAATACAATCCAGCTGTCTCAACATCTAAAGAAAATGATCCAAAAGGAATAATAGGACATGAAAAAGAATTTACCACTACAAAATCCCAAGAAGGTGATATCGGTGATGGAGTTTTCGGCTACTATATGTCGTTAGTCGATGTAACCATTACAACAAAACATGTTTTTCAAATTTTCTTGTTATTATTCTTAACAAATTTAATTTATTTTGTTTTCAAAACAAAAAAAGAAGATCTAGATGTTGAAAATGGAAAAAAATTAACGGAGACTTTAATTACAGTTGGATGTATTTTATTGACAACATTGTTAGAAAGTTTCGCCGTTTTAAATTCAAGATTTAGACAATTTGAAAAAGCAATAACTACTGAAAAACCACAGCTATTGGACTTTAACTACATCTATACAATTTTTTTTCCTTTGGCTATTGGATTGCTTAAAGTTCCTGATAAGATTGTGATTATTTCAGCCTGTGTTGTTCAATTGGGATATCTTAATCTTTTGGTTCGTTGTTTAATTTCATATGTCATCTTATTTCAATTCTCTCCGGATCTCAATTTAATATCTATTAATGAATTGATTTTGCCTCTTGTAACATGTTTTTTCTATGAAATGATAGATAGGTTTGTTGGTAACGAAATTGCAATTTACGAAAAGTCATTTCTATCTATAATTTTAACCATTGGATCAACGTTTGTAAAATCAGGGGACGACACAAATGTTACATTATATATAATGAAGGGACTATATTTGTCATTTATTATTGGTATGATTCTATCATCGCCCCTCTTGGAATTATATAAATCACAAAAAGAAAAAACATTAAAGTTTACTTGGTTATTTGGTATTTACCTTTTATTTATCAGTGCAGGATTAATAATTAGCGATAAGTTATTGTTGCCAAAATTGGATAAATTCCACCTTAATTGGTTACTTGATTATATTAAAGAATCTAAAGAAAGAACTGGAATTTTCCAAAATTGGATATTATCTTCAGTGGTCTTAATTCCTGGAATTTTTATTTTATTCAATAAAATTGATATTTCGTTAAGTCTAAAGAGAAAAATTTGGCATTTCATCATATTTGTACTATTAATTAATCCATTTATTCAACAAAGTGATTTTGTTTCCATTGCATTATTTGGAATTTTGGGTATTTTAATTATTGTTGAAGTTATTAGGTACAACGAGTTACCACCTTTTGGTAAAAATATTAAGAAGTTATTTGTTAAATTTCAAGATTCCAAAGATGATGAAGAAGGGATTATTTTGAGTTATATTTATTTAGTATTGGGGATTTCTTTACCAATCTGGACCAATAATGTTGACAAACTACGTGAAAGCAGTTATATCGGATTAATTACTCTAGGATTAGGTGATTCATTGGCATCCATTATCGGTGGTAGATTTGGAAGCAACAACTGGCCTAATAGTAAGAAAACAGTTGAAGGTAGTGTTGCCATGGTTTTTGGTATGTTGATCGGATATCTGACTATTGATTATGTTGGAAATTACAATAGTGTTTTAATTGATTCGCTTAAATGGAACAATAGAATAACTTGTGCAGTCTTGTGCGCGTTCTTCGAAGCTATTGTTGATGCTAATGATAATCTCTTTCTGCCCGTATTTGGATATCTTGTAGAGGAGCTCTTGGGAGAGTTTAATTAATAGATGTATAAATTAGATAAGTAGTTAAGTTTACATTGCATTCTTATATACTGATTGACTATAATGAATGAACCATTTAAAAGCAAAGGAATTACTGAATATAAGTTAGTGGATTTGTTAAAATTCCAAAATGAACAGAGTGAAAAAGATCTCATTTATAAGCCATTTGAACAATTTACAAAAAGGGAAGTAAACAAGATAGAATTAGATGGAGAAATGAATATATTTGATAAAAGTAAGAATAGAGGGGTTGTCATACGATATACAAATACTAGAGATTGGATTCGATTTGTGAAATTTTTGGTGAGCCAAAGTGACGGTATTCATGATGAGAGAATCGTTGTTATTGTTGACTGTGGTTATCAATTTAACCGACTTTTTCTCAATGATCCAAGAGTAGTTATCATTGAATACGTTGACGCTTCCCATGTCAAAGGGCTATTGCAATCCTTGCATAGGCCTGTCCGGTGTGTTGTGTGGAGCAATGTGAACATGGTGCGTGGCGGCGCCGGTGTTGGTCTCTGTGGCGGTGCGCTGGCTGTGCGGGTAGAGGGTGTTTTTGTGTAGTATATAGGTTATTTAGGTGGTAAATCTTTGAGGTGTGCCGTGTGCACCGTTCAATGTGCAATGTGCAACATGGAAAATGAAAATTTTTATTTTTTGGTGCTTTTATCCTCTGTGCCCTCATTAACGTGAAACTTCCAGACCTAATTCCAGATCATTATCCCCGCAATAACTAACTATGAGTGACGAACAAACACAGACAGACATCCTCAACCAGGTGGAATTTTATTTTTCCGATTCCAACCTTCTCAATGATAGATTTTTGTTCACAACACAAAATGCAAATGACGGTTGGGTTCCTATTCAAACAATTTCACAATTCGAAAGAATGAAAAAATACAGACCAATCGAAACTATAGTTGAAGCATTAAGGAAATCTAAAGACTTACTAGAAGTTTCCGAAAATGGTGAAATGGTTAAAAGAAAGATCCCATTACCAAAAAATTATAATGAAATTCAGTTGAACATCAATAAGAGATCAATCTCTGTTGAAAAATTACCAGAATCTGCAACTTTGGATGACTTGTTAAAATTTTTCAATGATATTGCTCCTGTCAATGTTGTTAAAATGAAATTTAAAAAAAATAAGGATAACAAATTGTTTACTGGTTCTTGTTTTGTGGAATTTAAATCTGCAGAGGATGCTGAAAAAGTTTTAAAGTCGGATGATAAATTGAAATATGATGACATTGAATTAGATGTTGTCAGTAAATCTGCTTATGATCAGAGCAAATCTCAAAATTTTGATGAAAGAAGAGGTAATAAAGGTGCCAACAAAAAGAGAAAAGGTGGCAGAAAAGATACAAAAGAGGAAACAAGAAAGAGGGATGCTTCTCCTGTTAGGGAAGAAAAGACTGAAAAGGAGAGAGATTAATTTTTTACCTTATCTATAGCTTGATTTCTATCATAATTAGCCGTTTGTGTATAATTTATACTTGTTAATTTTTAATTTTTAGTTTGCATCTAAGAAAACGTAAAGAAAAGTCTAAAGTTCATTCTTCGGGTGAAAATAAAATCGATTGCTGACATAAGCGACGCGTCCATCGTACTAAAATCTGGAATGACGCGTGAAGAGGAAGATGGGATTTGAAAAGTTGATCTCTGCAATTCGTAATGGTGCTTCTTGATCTTGATACCCATTACCAGTTACACAAGTTGTGTTTTTATTTAGCATTTACCATATAATACTAATCTAACATAATGACAGACGCACAATTCATAGGTATGTTTGGGCAAGCAGCAAATGATCCTGAGATCATTAATAAATGTCAACACTTGTGTGCACTTTTCAATCTTAATCCTCAAGATTTATTTTCAAATTGGGAAGCTTATACTTTCCAACAACATAATGATACTAATTTGAAGCTTTCTATTGAAAATCTTGAAGGTTTACAATTGTATATTCAAGAAAAAATTACATTAGAAAATTCAGAAACTTTAAATTCTAAAAATACTTTGAAATTAAATAATAAACATTTACATTCTTCAAATGCGAAAAATATAACTGACTTAAATGATTCGTTACAAAATCAACAACAACTTAAAAAGAGGAAATTAAATTTTTCTTCATCTCCAATTAAGGATACACCCTTGTCACAAATGGGTGGATCTCCATTTTTATCCAACCAAACCATAGAATCCTTCCAATCAGATTCAATATCTGACAAAGAGACTACAGTTTTAAATAAAAATATAAAGATTCTTGCCAATTTTAACCCTAAAAAATATAAGTATAGAACGATGAACTTGAAACTGTTGGAAATTGCCGATTATTTAGACGAAAAAATTGATTCTATAACTCAAATTATTGCCGACAAATATCAAATTGATGAATCGAAATTTGCAGATCCAAATCTTCAATCCCAGTCTGAAATCTACACTGTTGGTCGAATTGTACCTGATTCTCCTTTATCATCCATTTCAAATTTAAATTTAGATTCTCTATTTCTAGAAACTTCTAGATCTAATGGTTTTGGTTGTAGAATCCATCTAGATATATCCGATATTAGCAAAGTTTCATTTTTTTCTGGCCAAATAGTTGCCTTCCGTGGCATCAATTCAAATGGTGAAGTTTTTAAAGTGTTGGAAAATTTAAAAATTCCTTACCTTGGTTCTATTTCTTATACTTACGATGAAATTCAAAATTTTGCTGATATAATAGGTAATGATAATTTAAAAACTGTAGTCACGTCCGGTCCTTATCACTCTAAAAATTCATTAGATTTTACGCATTTAGAAAATTTTGTCAATCATTTAAATTCAAATATAAAACCTGATGTTGTTATTATGACAGGGCCTTTTGTGGATATCAATACTTTACCAAACATCTTATCAAATTCATTTTTTAATTCTGGTGAGGATTTGGATGATTTGAAAACTTTGGATGATCTATTTATTTCCTTTATTTCACCAATTTTAAATGATTTAAAATGTCAACGTATTATTCTTTTACCTCATTTGAATGATGTGAATAATCCACACACACCTTATCCACAGGCTCCATTTAATAGAAAATCACTT
Source organism: Pichia thaimueangensis (assembly GCA_030569635.1). Lineage (NCBI taxonomy): Eukaryota > Fungi > Ascomycota > Pichiomycetes > Pichiales > Pichiaceae > Pichia > Pichia thaimueangensis. The sequence goes on from JAJMLM010000261.1 coordinate 13,726, forward strand.
TCACTATCTAAAAATTTTAAATGTTTTCCAAATCCTTCCCTTTTCAATATTAATGAATTATCTTTTGGTGTTTCCACTGCAGATATTTTAAGAGATCTCAAGGATGTCACTACCATAGATGCAAATAAAAATAGGATCGAAAGAATCGTTGAGCATATAATTCAACAGCGACAATTTTACCCTATCTTTCCTTCACCAGCAACAAACAGTGGTAATATAACTCAACTAGATCCCTCTTATCTTGGGCTGGCCGAATTTAATGATGAAATCCCAGATATTTTAATATTACCTTCTGTTTTAAAATATTTTGTTAAAGTGATTAAAAATGCCATGGTCATAAATCCTGGTTCCTTTGTTCGTCCAGATGGTAACAAGGGAACATACGCTTTGATTCAAATTAAATCGCCCGATATTAATGACATGGATAAGATTCCGGGAGCTACAGAAGATGAAGAAGAAGTCTCCGAGGTTTATTTGGCTTCCGCGTGGAAACGTGCTAGGGTTGATATTCTTAGTGTTTAATATATCTGCGCATACTTTTTTATAATTATTTAGCTCGGTGTTTTAACTATTAAATTTGGTAACAAAAAGTAAACATTATTACGGAATTGCCTCGATCAAAATAAGAAAGTTGGTTGCTTATCGGGACTTGATATTATGTTTATGTTTTTATAAAAAAGAATACAGAACCATTGTTGAGATAATGAATTATTGATTTTTCACCTATATATATAAATAAATGCAGGCATGATCTGTGAGATGAATTGTTTGCATAAAACGCCCTTAAAAATAAAATAAAATAAAATTAATTTTACTAAAAAGAAAAAGCGGTCTCAAGGTTCAAAAATATTAAAAAAAGGCTTGAATTTCAGAAGCTTCATTTAATATGGAATCAACATCGCTAACTGGTTGACCCCCACCTCTCTTAGCAAAGGAAGTCAATAAATTGTGCGCCTTGATTTCTTTTGAAATCTCGGCATATTTGTCAGAATCATAAATGTTATCAATAACACGTTCAAAACACCACAGTAATGATTGCATTGTAATGGCAGAAATCACTGCACCACCAATAATTAGCAACCAATTATTTTCCACACTGGAACGACCAACAAAACTAAAAATTTCTTCTTTGGCGCCAGAACGATTGTTATACATCAGTGTAATAGCAACGGATACAAAAGATCCAATAATTAAAATAAATCTCATAAATAGAACCCAAGGTTGAGAAGATTCTCTGCGTGCTGGAACAACAGGTTTGGCTGTCTTAATATACTTAACATAATCACCCTCTTGTTGAAGTAATCCAAAAATAAAAGAGCATAAAGCACCTAAAGTCCAAATAGGGCCAAAAAGCATCAAGAATCCAAATTGTAAAACATGTTGTTTGTAATCATCGTCAACATTGACTGTTGGTTTATCAAAACTTTCACGAACAAGTTGTAAAAATTCATGTTCACTTGTCAAATCAAATTTGGCTAATTCAACTTCTTTGGCTGATTCTGGTGTACCTAAAAGTTTTGCCACTTTTGGATATGTTAATACTTTTTGCAGTACAACGGGAACAACAAACTCTACCAAAGTTCCAACAATTTGAGAGGTGACCATAAAATAAAATATTTGAGTAGAAATTCTTAAATTATTAACTTTATATTCAGATTGTAAAGTTGGAATATTTGGGAAATATGAATATGTAGATGACAAATCACTGACAACATTTTTAATTGTTTGTAAATATGGATCAACAGTATATCCAACGGGTAAGTAGATAAATGATGTTATCAATAATGGTGAATAAACTGCAAGACAATTGAAAATGAACATTTTGATTAATAATGATTCATTTTCAGCTACTGCTGTTGGATTTTTTTCAAATGATATATATCTTTGAGCAACAATACCATACACTATAGTTGCTACAGGAACTATGATACAAACCAAAATGGTTGGAACCAATGCTAATATTGATTTATAAGGACCTTCATAGATTTCATTAATGAAAATTTCTAAAAGAAAACAAGCAAATTGTGCAGAAAATAATCCCATTGCACCAAACATCGTAACAGGGATAAAGAAAATCTTACGCAATAACACTTTCCAACTTGGTATTAATTCGGTTTCATCAAGTATAACGGTGTCAGCCTTGTTAATATTTATTAAATTCCAATCATTTGAGAGCTTCTTTTCTGCTGCATAAATACGTAAATAACAAACCAATCCAATGACCAAGTTGATAAATGCATAAACTTTGGAATAATTACCCAGAAAGAAGTAAGCAAAAATACCTGCAATGGCAATACATCCAACGCCAGAAACATAGTTCTGAACAAATTGATAATAAAGTGCATACCTTGAGCCAAAGTTTTCTCTTAAGAAGTACGTATTAGAGGCACGAGCTTCTTTTTTGAATAATTTACCTAATTTTTTTTTGTTAGATTTATATTCTTTGTCAATATTCAAGATGTGCCTAACAGGTGAAAGATCTTTAACATTATTTTTACCTATTTCAATGTCACAGCCACCTCTTTGTTTTGGTAGGGTCAATTTTAAATAAATCAATCTCAATCTTTCAGCAATTGAAATTTTATCATCTGTGGAAGAATTACCTGCTACTACAAATAATTTATCTGTCTCGTTGTTTAATTCAACCAAATTTTGGAAAAATTTATCTTCCATAGTAACAAATAAAATTAAAAAATTTGTATTCTTGTCTGGACGCACATTAACAATAAAACCATTTAATTGTAATATTTTTGATAGAATTTTTAAGGTCGCTGCAGATTCATTATCAACTTCTTTAGTGTCTGCATCGTATTTATACAAAATTTTGATTGCAAAGTCTGGTTGTAAACTAATTAAATCCTTTTTAGAAGATGAAGAAAATGGTTTTTCTGAAGTATTCACTTCATCGCTAATGGTTGCATTAACTCTCTGCTTCAATTCCTGCCCCATTATTTAAAATATATTGATTCCAATTGATGCTAGAATGTTCTGCTGCGGTTTTAGGGGTCAATAAATTGGAACAAAAACTTTTCACAGACAAAGGCAAGAAGATGACAGCATGCTCGTGAAGAAAACAAAGCCAACAGCGTGCAGCTTGCAGCAAAAAAAAGCGTGTTGAGTGCGCTAGATCAGCTAGGAGCTAGGAGCTAGGTCTCGTCGGCGAAATTTTGACAATTTCTTTTGTCTTTCTCCGAACAATGTGGGGTTTATCGTGAAGAAAGAGGAAGAAAAAGAATAAAGTTCAAGAACGGCAGAGTATATATTCTATCTATATATATGGCAAGGGGGTATTAACTGGTATTAGTAAGAATGCTAGGAAGATAGTAAAAAGGTAAAAGATAGAAGATAGATTCCATATTAAAATACTGAAGGATTCTTTTGTGTTTTAGCTTATAACTTATAACCTAGAAAGAATTTTGTTGTTCGCAGTATCAATGACAAATATATCCATTTAAACTAGCTGTGACATGATTATATATTCATATCTCTAATGTCGGTATTCTCATTGATAGTAACAGTAATTATGAGATTTGATTTCCGTTATGGGGTATAATCCGTTAAGAAATCAAATTTTATGAATAATGCATAAAGCAAATGATATTCATGTAATGTCCCTATATATTTGTTAGCAATGATTAATCAGATTTATCATTTTTAGATTGTTCCTTCTTCAATAAAGTCTGCATTTCTGGAGAATTCATATAAGCATTTGTTATAAAGACTGCTTTCTTTGCCACAGATATTAAAGGTTCTTCATTCGATATAATATTACCATCGGTATCTAGTAATTCAAGAAAGGAATGATCAACTAGATCGTTAGCGCTATCGGCGTTGCCATCTCCACCATCATCCGAGAGATGATAATCTGTGGACTCAATATTATCATCTGGATTTATTAGTAAGTTAGGTTTCAAAATTTTACCTCGTGGATGTTTTGAATGAACTAGTTTAACCTTATAATCTGTAAATTTTGTACCAGGTTCCCTCCAAAAACAAGTATAGCCAGTTTGCTTACATGTTGCACATACTGGTACTTCACGTGTGCATTTCTTATGCCTTTGTCGGCATGTCAAACAACCTGCGGATGCTACATTTATTTTAGATTCTTCATCGTTTTTTATCGGTACAATATGATCCACAGGGCTGTGGACGTCATTCATTTTCGTTGATTTTGGTTTCAATACTGCAACTAGTTTTTTGTTATGAAGATTTGAAGTCGCATTCTTCTTTTTGTGTGACGGTTTGGACTTACTTTGTTTAGAAGATACTGGATTCTTACCCTTTGTATTATTATTTATTGTCATTGCGGTACGTAATAGTTGTTGATGCTCCAATATCAAATAAAAATTGTCAAATTTCACTTGTTCCAATGTAAATTATTTTATTCAGCGATAGAGTCTCTAGATATAATGTTTTTGCAGTAACAACTTTGAGGCAAACACTATTATAATACGTCTGATATGTTTCATACACTGTAAGGTCGTCATGTGATCTCCATATCCAATCTTTTCTTCTTGTTCCTAGGACAGACCAGGTTGCCAAATTCATGTAGGAAAGGATCAAGGAAAAGAAGGTCGATCGTCTTCTTATAGTTTACAACCGTGCACCGCTTATGTCCACAGTTCCCCTCTTGAGCTCTTCGTATTCTTTCTTCTTTCTTCGCTCTCGATTCTTGATGTCTCACATCTCACATGTCTAGGGTTCCAACTGACTAGACAAAACCTACACCCTCATCTAATCTCTACAATCCCTCAATTAATATCTCTTGTCACTAACTAGCAAGTGTCAACTCATAAAAAAATGCCAGCACCAGTACCATTCTCTCCTCAAAATGCAAAACTTGTTGCTTCCCTTTATAGAAAATCATTAAGAACTGCTAAAAACTGGATTAACATAAATTCATACTATAGAGAAAAGGCAGCTGAAATTAGACTTAGATTTGAACAAAACAAAAATATCTCTGACCCTGTAACTTTAGAAAAAGTTTTAAAAGAAACTGAAGGTTTGTTAGCTAAATATCAACATCCAGATCCTATCATTCCACCAAAGAGACCAGGTGGTATCATGTACGACAGAAATGCTCCACCAAGATACCAAGAGGATGTATTAAACTTCAAAAACACTGTTTGATAGGTTTATCTCATATCTACTTACACTTCTCAAGTTTTTGTTCAATTCAACGCTTATTTATTCACTTTTATTTATTCTGCAATTACAGGTACAACTAATAATACCATATTATAAACCATTATATACTATACTATGAAATAAACAATTTTATAATCTAATATGTTATTATAGTTAATTTTTTATGCCAATTTTTTAACTTTTTTTTGTTGGAATATTTTTTGGTTAATTCTATCATTACGAAAAGATTGTTATTCCATTTTTAATATACATGTACACATCTATTATTTATTAGTTATCTTTCATAGCACTGACCTAAACACTATATATAATTTTAACTATTTATTTTATTCTATTCATCTCAAAATCTACTACCTAGTATGTGGGATACATATAACACGTATAACATGCGTAACGCACATGCAGCGGAGTGGAACTTTTTTGCCTCCTGGTTCTTGTTTCCGGGTTTTAGTTACATTTGGATCCCCTTTATTTTTCATTAATACCCTTACTAAGCAATCATGTCAGTGGTTATAGATGACCTATTAAATGGGATGTTCTCTAGTAGATATCAAAATAGTAATATTACACCCACATTTTGCTTTCAAAAATTGTTAACAATCTGATTACTAACTCGGCTCATCGTTTCATTTTTGTGATAAAGGTCGACAAATAAATGACGAATCTCTGTTATCATCAGCGGGTAGTACTACAAACTCAATTGATGCATTGACTAATGATGAATTGATTGATATATTTTTGTATTATGTCGATGATTTATATGAGGAAAAAATAAATGAACTAACTGTGCAAATTAGACTCTATGGATTGGTCGCTTGTGCGGTTATCACTTTGTTTATACTTATTGGTTTATTGTTTGTCACGGTTTGGCTATTTGCATTAACCAATAAAGCTGATTCTGATGATAAGGAGGATTCTGAAAAAACTAACACAATTACAAATAACATTTTAGCGCAAAACTTTTCTTCTACTGATGATCAACTTCCTGTTGACATCTACAAAGATGAAATATACGTATCACAGTGGGATTTACCACTTAAAATTAAACAAAAGGCTATATTTTGGAAAGCACCTATTTCTAAATGTTTTGCTATTGCTCCTGATTATAAGGATTATGAAAGTGTTCTTAATCTATATGAAAAAAATACAGAACCTTCGTGTTCAAACAGAAATTCTCAGTTAGATTTGAATGATTTGGCATATGAGACAGATAATAATAATAGTTTGGATTTAGCCAGTTGGTCTCGGACAAACTCCATACAACAGACTGTGACCGCATTTTATGCAAAAAGCCAAACAAGTTCCGCCGAGCTTTCGTGTATTTCTTTAGGAACTCCGACTAAATTTCAAAATATTTCTTTGATTGATGAAGAAGATGGTTCTTCAAATAATTCATATAATACAGAAGATGGTGTTTGTTACGACTCTACTAATGAGCCGGTTTCTGAAAAAAATGACAATATTCATTCATCTCAAAGTTTTACACAACCTTCTAAGCTTTCTGTGAGTAATGCACACAGTGTTCCAAGGCAAGACTTGCATCATACATTGAGTTATAGGGAAACAATAAAGTTGGCAAGAGTTGGACCAGCTTATTTGAAACAGTATTTAACCATTATTTATGGTAATGGTGAAGATTTTGAATATCGGAGCCTGAGGTCATATGTTCACAATGATTCTGCAATCATGACCAATGATGAAAATGTTCAGAATGCATTGGACTTTTTGAATCATAAAGATTATACTTCGGATGAGGAAACTATTGAAACATTGAGATTTCTAAGGTATAGTTACTTGCTGCCTTTATATCAGCAAAAGATTTTGATCAGTGTTATTGAAAATATAAAATTTTTGTGCAATATGCTTAAAGAAAAGAAAAATAACGATGATATTAAACCTGAAATATTTCAGCTATTTTATTGCATCATTTGGTGTGAATCCACAATTCATTTACCCTCTACTTTTGTTGCTAATGTTGTTGAAGAAATGATGATTTCATTAAGTTATATGGATAGTGAATCAACTTTATTTAAAGAATGTTTTAGATGTTTCGAAGGTACAATGATTTATTTTAATTTTGATGATTTTGAGAATAAATTGTTTGATCGTATTTTTATCAATGTAAATGATTACAGTTTTGAAAGACAAAATATTATTTGGGAATCTCTAAAGTTGTTTATATGTCAATGGTTGCTAGAAACGGCGACAGAAGCTAGTAACATATATAGGAAATTAAGAAGAAAAGTTGAAGCTGTCATTTCTGATTATGTTGAAAAAGACAATTTAAAATACCAAGAATTTTTGCTAATTTGGATAATGCTAAAACACACTAAAACTGCAAAAATTGAAATTGAATACTGTAGTCATGGTATAGGTGAGTCTAATGAAACTGAAACTGAAAATGAAAATCAGAAGTTAAAGGGAAGTTTGATAAAGATGAGGAATATCACTAACATAAGCGATAATAAAGACGCCATTGTTAGAAATGAGTTACTAGATATAACAAATTTTAATTAATAATTATAAAAGCATGTAGGATTAAAAAAAATTATTTATATACGAAAGAAAAAGCGGGTGACAACTGTATTAACGTAGCATGTTATAAAGATGTACCTGTGTGTATTGCAATATCAAGAAAACATTATTTATAGAAAATTTCAATAGATGTATTTTTTTTTCACTAAAAAATTGTTAATAAAGTGAAAAAGAAATGAATTTAATAAGCTTTTGTAGAATGTAATTCTGTTGATTCACTAGCATTGTTTAAATTAGCTTCTCTGTTAACTTCATTTTTCATTTGAAGTTTTGCCTCTTCAAATAATCTTTGTTCTTCTGCATCAGAAATATCATCCTTCTTCTTGTTCTTGATGTAATACATTGGGTTCATGTGTCTGAAACCAAAGCTAACAAATGGTAAATGACCCTTTTTTTCTTCAAATAACATTAAACCTAATAAGCACATGAAGAATAACCAGTAAATGTTATAAGAAATAACTGAACCATAAGTCGCAGAATTTTGCCATCCCAATAACGCATTGAAAACATCCCAACCGTTATCGGTTTCTGGATTGCAACAGTTGACGTGCCAAACTGATTTGGTGATATCATAACTACCTGGACCAGAACCTTGTTCAGACATATCACCACCAGTTTTCTTATTATAAGTATTGGTTTCAAAATACCAAATACCTCTTGAAAATAATCCTGCAGCAATCAAATACAAGATACATGTGGAAATACAAAGGAAAATTTGTAATGAAACAGCAGAACCACCATAGTACAAGAATGCACCAACAGCAAGACCTGCAATCAAACCACAGACAACTGGCAATGGGAAAGCTCTTGCCGATGCTTCACTAATACCCACACCACCAACGAAAACAACAGCTTCTAAACCTTCTCTTAAAGTAGTAATAAATGGTAAGATGAACATGGAATATTTCTTTAATAAATAACTAATTTTGAATCTATCAGCTTTCTTTTCTGGCTTAGCAATAATTGCTCTAGCAATCTTAATTCTCCATTTTCTTTGTAACTTATTGATTCTGAGCATGGCAATACCCATTAAAGAAATCAAAACAGTGGCAATGATACAGAAAATACCTTCCCAAAGATCTTCGGAATTACTCCAAATATCCTTGTTAAGAGAATAGTACGCACCAATGAAACCACCACCAATTGCTAAACAAATGAAAACACCAAGAATAGCACCAACCCAAATTTGAATAACGAGCTTCTTATATAATAACTTATTATTTTCACCAATGGATTGCTTAACAAAAGCAAGTAAAACTGAAATAACGATAATTGCTTCTAGCGCTTCTCTGAAGACGATGAAGAAAATTTGCACATTAAAAACGTCAGTCATTTTGGGTAATAACTTAACTGTTGTAACTTGACAAAAATGTGTATAATGTTTGCTAGAAACAAAAAGTATGAAAGAATAAAATAAAATAAAATAAAATAAAAAATAGAGAAGATGTGATTAGGGAGAGTAAAGGACAAATTCAGGTGTGGGAATAATTGTGGTTAAATACATCTTTGAAAGAATAGGATTTAAAAATATATATCCATCAAGAAAACAAAAATCAACCTTAATTATACTTCATCAATAATTAACAATTGATCAAATAAAGAAAGGACAAAAATATTCTGTCCGACTAGCTCCAATAAAATTTTACTCTAAACTGTGACGAAATTTAAGATTTTCAAACAAACTAACATTAAATTAACAATTAACTGTAAGTTGTAATTATTTTTAACAAGAACATTATTATGTGCACAATGCCGAACAAAAACTTGACAGAATTTGGTTACACCTTAGCATGGATCTATTATCGATGTAACCATAACGTTAATTATTGACCAGAGGATTCAGAAAGAACAAACCTCATTAAAAATTATTGCAAAGACCCCATGGATAATATAGTAACTTCACCGATGTACACCAATCATGGCTTTGTGAAAGGTTATAACAATCTAATACGGCGCAGCAATAACCCATTGACAGCCTGATAATTCTCCACGGTTATCTCCTACCTCGGAGATTTCGCTGTTAAAGTATTTAAGCTTACAGCCGTATATATATCGAAAGCAGAGTTTTTACTTTTTCCGCTGTGAGGATCGATATTCCCGAGCGCAGCGAGCGGGAGCTTTTCCGAACTGGTCAATCAGAGAGAGACAAGTTCGAGGACCTTGACCTTGTATCCTGTAGATTGGCTGCCGTCTGCCCATTTTTCCTTCTTTCAACCTTCGGGTTTTTGATTCTTATATCTCGACCCCTTCAAATTTAAGTCGCAGCTGGATGTTGGATCCTGAGATTTCACTGTGATGGGCTATGAGCTGTGGTTAAGCGGTGACTATATTGAAGGACCAAAGACACTAAACCGATATAAATTATAATTATCTGAAGCTGTTCACTGGGTCCTAATTCTAAGGTTAATTTTGCTACAAGTCGAAAAATTCTTACACGCATATACATCTTATATATGCACTGAAGTAGTTTTAAATTATATATATATATATATATATATATATATATACAGAAGCTTAATTAAACATCACACATCCCCATCACAACTTTGGGTTTTTGGATCACCAGAAATTAAATTTGGAAATCCAATATCCAGTATTTATAATGAAGGAAACTGTTCCCGATCTATCTCTTTCTACATAAGTTAATCCTTTATGATTCCACTGAAACTACTCTTATTGAAGCTAGTGTAGGGATAGCAAATTGCAACTAGCATTCCTTGGGAACCAAAGTTTTAACACTTTGGCAAAAAGATCAAAAATATCTTACGAATTTCCAATGCTCCATATTTGGCTCTACTAAGTAGATTAACAATTAACTCTTAATTTGCACGAAACTCCTACTTGTAAAATATACACAAAAGTTTTATTTTCATACGAAATTACCTTTTTTATTCTTTCAAACCCCATTATTTTGAAAGAATTTTAAAACTTTTTTTTGAATAGTATACATGGGTATTCTCTTACCTCTAATAACTAATTTTAATTTAAAAGAAGATTTAGTTATGATTACTGGCATTTTACTCATTAGCTGATATGGTCCATTACGTGTTACAAGCCAGTTCAGATTATCATATCCTTATATTTTATTTTTTCTAAAGTTTTTGTGAAATGTTCATCTCTTACCCTTTATAATACATGTTTTGATAATAGCAACATTATAAAATTATATTGTAACAATATTGGGTCTACTCACCAAGTAATTAAATATCATACTGAATTATGGAGAAAACCGTTTGAAGGCTCAGTCGTCTTAATCGGCAACTGACTTTAGTTCCATTTCTTAGCAAAAGATTGCATTTATTCTCTACTCTGTAATTTAGACTTTCAATACATTCACTATAAAATTCTTGTTACTTCGCTTACATATTTTGCAAGGCAAAAGATAATTAAAAGGAGTAAGGATCATTTCAACCTTAGTGGTCGGTAAATTGTGTCAGATGTCAGATCTCTCAGATGATGTCTGATGGGCGACAGGCGGCACATCAATTTTCAGTTTTTTTGAACTTATATACGCTCTATAAATACTACAAATTAATTTTGATTGCTATATTTCTTTATTCCTCCAAATTTTAAATAAAATAGGGGCAAATTAAAATATATCCGTTGCCCGTGATTTTTATTATAACAAATTCAAGAGCAAATCACCAAGTTCAAATATAGCATATATAAATTTGAAGAAAGAAGTGTGTTCATATACATAGTTAAGAGGCGCGAAATTATAACTACCCCCTTTTTTACCATCGTTTAAGTTCATAGCTTTTATTTGAAGGACAAACTCTAGACTTGGCCCATATGGTACAACACGCCAGAACATCTTTGACTTTATGATATTCTTATCTAAGAAATAAAAACAATTGGCAACAACTACAAGCCTTACAAACCCAAAAATTTGCCACTTTTTGTAAGTTTTTTACATATGCTTTTTTTCTACTCCATTGAATCCGTCATGAATTTT
>JAJMLM010000262.1:0-25126 GCA_030569635.1 Pichia thaimueangensis
AGGGCGTGTGGCGTAGTTGGTAGCGCGTTCGCTTAGCATGCGAAAGGTCTTGGGTTCGACTCCCAACTCGTCCAATTGCTCGTATGGCCAAGTTGGTAAGGCGCTACACTAGTAATGTAGCGATCCTCAGTTCGACTCTGAGTGCGAGCATCTTATTTTTTGATTAAAAATAACACTTCAACTAGGTTTTTGGCAATTCAAATGGATTTATGAAGTGGTTCGTACTCCCACTGGTATTTTCAGGTATGTTCACTTCATCGTGTACAAAAGACGATATGGTGTTTTTTGAATAAACTAGTAAAAGTGTGCAAAAATTAGTACTTAACTTGGAAAAGCAATGTAGATTATTTGAACTATTCGGAAATGGCAAAAAATATATTGTGTACCGCCTAATGCAGCATTATCGTTGCTCATTGAATGGCGGCAAAAATAGCACGAATGGAAGAAACATCAATTAAGCAGACCAATAAATAGCTTTAGAATATGATTCGTGGTTTTGAATGTGCAATCTAGATAGTTGTTGAAGGTATTCTTTTTTTCCCTAAACGATTGCTTCTGGTGAATATGTCACAATGAAGTCAATCCCATTTCTTTGGCTAGATCATATTTATCTCTGATTTTCTAAGGAATTGCAATATTTTCAAATAGTAAGGTTTTCACTAATGAGGTAATGTACTCGATTTTGGATAGTTGGGATTGGCCCAAAAGGATGTTTTCACCAATAATATAGGCAATTTTCCACTACGTTTGAAAAATTATGTTCTGATACAGTTTAACTTTTGGTAGACTAAAATTTTGAGTTCTATCAAACCTTTGAGTTCTATTTTATTAGGAATAGCTAGCTATACTTAGATATTCAAACCAACAAGGAATTAAAACAATAAAAAATACGACAACTGCAGGATTCGAACCTGCGCGGGCAGAGCCCAAAAGATTTCAAGTCTTTCTCCTTAACCACTCGGACAAATTGCCTTCAATAAGACAATTAAATGAGAAGCAAATTGTCGTAGCGTTGTATTTGCTTAAAAAACCCGAAAAGAAACAACCATGTTTCTTGGAGAGTACAGATATAACCTTCAATTTTTCACACTGGGCAGCAGAGCAATGAATTGCATGTCAACAAAGCTATGAGAAATAATAATTCAAAAATACTCATCATTTGGAAAAAAGTATGTCCAAATGAGGTAGTTTAGCCGACACACCAAAAGTTTTCCGAAAAGGGTTTTTGGAAAAGATAGAAATGTTTTTTCAATTATTAATTACTGCAGCAGAGGGATACGCGAAATTTGAGTTGCGTGTTCTCCGCATTCTCCAGTGCCTCTTAACCCTTCGCCCTTCTCAGTTATAGGCAGCCTTCACGTTCCTTTCTCCTTTCGGTTTCCATGCAGATACTGTTTTGTTTTCATCTGCGTAAAGCCTTTTCCGTCTATTGTTGCTTTGCCTTTATCCCTTTTCACCTTTTATGCTTTGATTTAGTATCCACAACTTAATTTCTTCTTTTGTTGTGGCCACGCTGATTCTGTTGTTTACATATTCAAATTCAGAAGAACTTTTCAACACCATTTATACCGAGCAAACAGTGAGCCTATATATATATACCCATCACACTTTCTACAGCCCTTTTTTTGCTTTGAATTCACTAAACACACAAGGTTTGCTTACATTTTTGAATAGAATCTCAATAGATTAGCAGGTATAGCTTTCCAGTTCAAACTAAATTAGATCCAAAATGTCATTTTTATTTAAAAGAAATCCTAAAACAGTGGGAGATTTGATACGAATCCTAAATGAACAAATCGTAAAAGTGGAGGGACCTAGTGGTTCTGACAAGAAAAAAGCTCAGGAGGAAGTTTCTCGTTATTTAGCAACCATTAAAACAATTATTAACGGAGAAGAAAATCCCCTTAGTGATACAACTCATTCTTCTCAAACGGAACTTTTGACTCAACTGAGCCAAGAAATATATGCTTCTGATTTAATGTCTAACTTGATTCTAGGTTTAAATGATATTGAATTTGATTCCAGAAAAGTTGTAGTACTTTTGTTCAATTCTTTATTGAGAAGAAAGGTAGGCTCACGATCACCAACTGTGGATTATTTATTAACTAAACATAAATTAATAACTTTTCTTATGAGGGGCCCAGAGTTTCCTGAAATTTCGTTAAATACTGGTTTAATGTTACGTGAGGCAATCAAGCATGAAGCTATTACCAAACGTGTATTATATGATCCATTATTTTGGAAATATTTTGATTATGTCAATACAGACTCATTTGAAACTTCAACAGATGCTTTTGCTACATTAACTTCTTTATTAACACAGCATAACCAAATAGTTGGTACGTTCTTTTTAAATGATCAAATTGTTTTAAAATTCATTGTAGGAATTAATAAGTTAATTACCAATGGTAATTATGTTACTAAAAGAGAATCAGCAAAGTTATTAGCAGATTTGATAATGATAAAATCAAATTATAATCTGATGACAACATATGTTAATGATGTTGAAAATTTAAAAATAATTATGTTATTATTAGGTGATAGATCTAAAAATATTCAGTTGGAAGGTTTTAATGTTTTCAAGGTGTTTGTTGCAAATCCAAAAAAGACAAAAGCCGTGCTAGATATCTTAGCTAGGAATAGGGATAAACTTTTACAGTTTTTGGAAACTTTCAATAAGGAAAGAAACGACGATTTATTTTTATCCGAAAAAGAATTTATAACTCAACAAATCCAAACGTTACCCAAAATTATCATATCCGATAAGTCTAATGATAGAAAGGAAACAGTAGGTGTTTAAATATCACATTAGAACGAGCGAGCAACTAATTACGTAAAATTCACAGGAATGATTTACAAAATTTATAAAATAGCATTATAAAATATATATATAGTATCTATAATTTTCTATAGAAAGGTCAAACCTTGCAAATCCTTATATTTATCCGAATTTGAACATATGTTATAGTTCGAAGTTTTGAAAATATTGGATATTTCTACTTCATTGGATTGATCTTGTAGTATTGCGCTTTCCGTTGATTCGTTTTTTCTGGAACTTTTCATTTTATCCTTTCCGCTATGTGTATAAAATTCTAATATTTTATTAGGCCAAAATATATCTCCTTCATGCGATTTGTCAACTGTTATTTTTCCGTCTGAAGTTAGAGTATATAGTATTGACCGTAATATATTGAAATTTATATTAAAATGTTCTTGCTGTAATTTAAGAATTGAAACCCCGTCATGTTCGTTTATATACTTCAATATTTTAGAAGAAATATGTGTTTTCTCATTTTTTTTTGATACTGTGTGAATGAAAAGTAGTTTATCCACTTCACTTCCATTTTCAAGTATCCCAACTTTTCCAACGAAAACAGAAGAAACTTTCAGGTTTATATTTAAACTATCAAATCTCCATACTGCATCGTATAATTCTTGGGGTGTAAGCAAGTTTATTTGCCTCCAGTTGTTATAACTCGAATAAAGTTCATTCAATGTAATCAATCCATTTTTTCCATCCAATATATCCTCATTAACTAAAAACTCAGATATATTCCTGGATAATTCATCAAGATAAAGATCCGGTAACTTCGATTTTGTATCAATTGATGGCTTACCATTTTTCAATAAATTTAGAGCATTTATAGTTTTCGTTTTAGAGATTGATTTCGCAATTTTATTGTTATCAATAATATGATTTAATTTATTTATTGAGGACTTCGAATTTTGTAGTAATTTGAAATTTTGATCCACTGCTTGATCATTATTCGTTTTTACTAAAATATTTTGATATTTTTTTGATAGGATTATTAAATCTTTTGCCATCAACATTAATTGGTTTAAATCTTGAACGGACTTACTTAGCAACAGAGAATCTTCATAATTCCGCTGCTTGGAATCACTTGTGAGACCATGAATACCATTTGAAATTCCATTTGAGTAATTTGCTGAACTAATATCATTTTCAATAATCACATTTGAATCGTTATTATTCTTATCACGCTGGATACTATCAAATACTCCCTTTAACGTAGCATAAAATGTTTTATAACCTCCGAGTCTAAAGGAGAGTTTTATAACTTGTAAATTGATTTCATTGAAACTATCTAAAGTTTTGAATCTTAAAGAAAAATCTTTTATATTTCCTTGTAAGTTATGCGGAACATTGGAGATTAATGATGAGGACCATATTAAGGGAGATCCACACATTTCACATTTAGTCATTGATGGATGGTTAATGAATGTACAAGTAGGACATTGTGCTCCATCAAATGACAACAAATCAAGTGACTCTTGATTTTTATCAGTGGAACCTATACTCTTGATAAAATATTTATCTATTACATCATAAGTACTTTTAACTCCACATGTAGTGCAGATCGGTAAATTCTTACCATTTTTTTTCATATCATCTAGTTGTTTTGTTGTCACTGTTAAATGATTTGAATATGAACAAATAGGACAGATCCAGGGAAAACTAAATTTAATTTCTTCTATATGAATATTCTTTTTGTCAGGTATTCGATTTTTCATTTTTAAAATAACTTTTGGACTAGATTTTAAAAACCCATTGTATGATTCAATATGTTCAATTTCTTTCAAACACAGTGAAACATTTTTAGTTCTATAATCATCATTGATAAAGATTAATCTTTGATTGGTGAGATATAACCTACCATTTTGATACTTGCTCACTTTATATTCATCCTGATATAAGCCTATCCCATTTTGCATTATTACATCGTGTTCATTATCATCCATTACCGGTCTACCACTTGAAGAGAGACCAACATTTTGAAAATATGGACTTGAAAATTCTGTAGGCATCAAAATGATATGATATGATATAAAATATTATGATATTGTTTCTACGTGCAGTTGCTCAATTATTAACAGTAGGATAGTGCAATCAAATAATTTCAATTGTGCAATAATAAGTGGCTTAACTTTTGGTTAAGATAAATTCATTCATTGTAGACAAGGTAAACAACCTGCATTGTAACAATCCAAAGGCCCAAGGCAAAAGGGCTCACCCAAAATCGATAACGAATCTTACTGGTCACAAAATTTGCAGAGTTCGCAATTCGAAGTTCGCAGCTAGTAAATTTTAACCACGTCCCAGAAAAAGGTACATAAATAATTGATTACAATAAACAATAGTACAAACGGGAGAGACAAAGAGATTATAAATAAGAAGTTTAATTTTATACTAGTTAACAAGAGTATCGAGTAAGGTAAACAATTTTGTAAGTTCTTGTAATCCTTTTACATTATGCTTGGAAAATGCACCATACTCAAGTTCCGCATTATTTTTTTCATCTTCAGTTTCATGTTGAAGTTGGTTTTCGTAAATTAATTCTCTTTTTAAAACAGCAGCAATAAGCTTACTAAAGTATTTTTGTACAGAAGCTCCTTGTGATAAACAAGAGTTATTTTGAGGTCCTAGAGTTATAATAATGGTCGTTATTAATTGAAAAATAGGAATAAAAATTTCATAATATGATATTTTTTCTTTTGAAATAACATATTCAAATTGAGAACTGTTCCCTCTCATTGATGAATCAGCCCCCAATGGATAATCAAGAGAAATTACCATTGAAGTAAAATTTTCAACATTACTACCATTTTCTGAAGTGGAAGTTTTCAAATTTAATTCGAAACCAAGATCCGCATCTAATTGTAAAAACCTACATTCTTTGATAATACTAAAAATTTCATTTCTCAATAATTGCTGTGCTCCTATTTTAGTTTGAGCAATTCTAACCAAAAAGCCGACAGTCGCTTTAAAGCTTGTCAATTCATAGAGGAGCTCTTGAAGGGTGATGCCACCATTTTTATTATTATTATAGTTTCTATCCAGTGCACGTGAAAAGCATTCATCTGTCAATTTCAACTTCTGAACCAGCAGATGGATGTAATTATCTTTGCAAAAGGTGCTGAAAATGAGATTTTCTCTAACGTTACGCGATTCAAGTTGAAAGATGACTTTAACAAAACCTTCTAACAAAATCAAAGAAGTAATTCGATTGGAACCTTCACCGACCAAAGAATCATGACAAATGATATCAAATACTTTAACATCTAATGATTTGATAAATACAGTTAATTCTATAGCAGCTTTTCGACTTTTTAAACTTTGCTTTAAATATGCTGTTGCAAGAATATATAAATCAGATCTCAACGCCGCCGTTGATGTCGGCAAAAAGATTCCATGCATTGAGACTTTAAAAATTGGGAATAACCTTTCAAAATCCAACTCTGACTTGGTTCGCAATTCTTCAGATGTTACAAACAACCCTTCCCTATCATTATTATAAGTATGCATGAGATGAACCGACAATGATACCAAATCTTCTGCAAATATAGGATCAACTTCTAAATATTCATCTATTTTTGGAATAATATTTTGAAATACTTCTAAGATGAAATTTGATCTTTTACTCAATTTCATATCAATTTCTGTAACAATAATTTGAACCAAAAGGGACCATGCATTTAAATATTTGAACACAAATAATTTGAATTTATCATAAGATAACGAACAAGTTATAATTTTTTTCAGTTTTATAGTTTCAAGTTCAAATAAGTTTTGACTATCTTGTTTTGCAGTTCCTACCAGTAACCTAGAAGAATCCTTTGCAAATAAAGAAACCATTTTATCAATAACAGTAAGATCATATGGTGGTTGTAATTCATCAACTGGGTTTTCTAAAAGTTTAATTTTTTTCAATGCAAATTCATAATCAAATCCAGAAAACATTTCATCAATTTTTTCTATCATATTTTGGGCTTTAAAATCTAATATATCCAAATAATTCATTAATTTAGATGAGCCAGATGCAAACCCTGATGGGTGCGTCAATACCTCTAAATATTTTTTAGTTAACGCCAATAAACCAGAAAATGCAGAAGAATGAATTTCAATAGCTAACATTTGAAGTAATGATGATTTGAATGAAATAAAAGCATTTAATGTGCACATACTCTCACCGGCAAAACAAAATTTGTTGGTGGAAGAAATTTCTCCACTAAATTGTAAACCAGAAAAAAGAACATTTTTATTGATCACATGTGTATTTTGAAGTATAAATAAAAAGTAGTTCGTGTCAACTTCTGTAGGGGACGCTGCTTCCCCATTTGTTCGCAAATATTTAAGAACCTGGTCACTAGTAATATCTGATTTACATAATTTTAATAAAATTTCCAAACTTAATGCACAAATTCTCACAGGAGCATAATCTAAATTTCTTGTATTTGAAAAAGCACTTACAATATCTTTTGTGATTTTGATTATTGATTTCAATAATGACCTATGTGAAGCAATTGTAGTTTCTACATCTGAAGAGCCAAAACTCATTTTGTTTGTGTCAAATCCCAACAGAAAATGAGTAACAGTTGGATTTTTGTTCGTAATATCAATATTACTATTGAGGAATTGTAAAAGAGAAACTTTAATGCCAACGGAGTCAGCTGAAACTATTGGCGATTCAAGTTGTTCAATAAATGAAGATCTAATTCTAATAGATTCATCAATGGTTTCATAGGTTGCAAGTAAACGGTTCTTTTTCATTAAATTCGGTTCAATGCCACTCGTTAAACCAGAAAAAAATTTGGAGCCTGAAATGGAGCGAATAATTGATAATGATGTTTTAGCAATAGTTAACTTATCTGAGCCAACATATAATGATAAATTTGCTACTAATGGAAGATTCAAAAGAAATGATTCATAAAAGGATTTTAGACCACCCATACTAATACTAGTTGGATCTGCAAATAAGTTATTTGGCAAACGTAGAATATTAATGAGCTCACCCGAATAAAAGTTTTCCCTGCTTAATGTCATATCAATAATTTTAACGCTCTTTTCAAGTAAATGCAGATTGTTTGAATTTTTTGGAAATTCACTCAATTTATCAATTCCTAAGTTACAAATTTTGAATAATGAATCAAAAACCTTATGTTTGTAAACAAAATTTAAAACAGCAGAACCTGGATGAGATTGAAGATAACTGATGATACTTTTATTTCTTGTTAGAGCATCCATATCTTTAACATGGGTTGCAGATGCATTTAGAACAAAGTCTGGATCAAGTTGGTCTAAGCACAATTCCATAACTCTCAAAACCGAAAATTTTAGCAAATGTTTTTCTTTCTCAGAGATAGATGAATAGTCAATTTCGGGTAAAACTTCGGTACACAGGTAATCAATATAACACCAGATCCCCGGTCTTCTTACTAGTGATCCAAGATCCAAAGGAAATGTGGGAGAAAAGGGTTCAAATATATCCGTAGAAGTATCTAATGGTTGTAACAATTTTGTAATCAAGTCAATAAAACCGGATATGAGTTCATAATTAAACAATGTCTTAGAAAACCTCTCCTTTGTTAATTTAACAAATGTATTCTTTCTTCCATTTCTGAAAATCCAGTTATCAAGAACTTGCCAAAATTTGCACCTTTCCATATAATTGTCTCCAGCTAAGGAACCCAGAAGTGTCATAATTGAACCACTCAATGAAGTATTCATATTTAACAAATTTGTAAGAATTGTAAACAATTGATAATTATCACTTTCTAATAATTCAACCCTTGCTTTTTCGCTATTGAGAGCCACTTGTGATAAAACTTGAAAAAATCCAGATATATAAATGATGGAATCTTCACCCAATTCCGTTACAATAGGAGATTTTGATTTTAAATTTGAAGTTAAAGAGTTATTGGAAATATTCTGAATAGTTAAATCTGATGCTTTTGCAAGTGCTTCATTGTAATAAGATAATGTTGAGTAAATAGTTGACCAACTAATTGATGAATATTTCGTAAGCAATGTTGAATTCACCCTCGGATTTGTTAATAAGTTAGTATTATTTGAATTAGTCAACTGGAGAAAACTGAATACATTTACTGCATTTTCTTCACCGGAGGCCAAAGCTGCCAAAACCATTGAAAACGTGGACATTATCAATGGTGAATTACAACGAGAAGCCCACTGTAAAAATCCATAGGAAGCTGAATTTGTATCTACCCAAAATTCAGAACAATACCTTTCCCTTCCAGAATATAGGTAATACATTGACATATACAGACGTTCAAGATCTGCACTTTCTGTTAAAAGATCTAAATTGAAATCATCAGAGGATAACAAAAGATCTTCTTCCTGATCTCTTAATTGAGTCATCATAAATGCTGCTGTTGAAATAAACGAATGAATAAAATTTGAAATCACAGGAACCAAGAATTCAACAAAATGATCAGTTAATGTAAAATCATAAGGAATCGAATAAATCGTAATAAATTCCGAATCTAAAACTTCAGCACCTGATAACTTCTTTTGCTGCAATTCATTTTTTAACTTTAATGTTGCGTTTTCATCTGTATCGTATAATCTTAAAGCCAAAAATCTAGGTATATGTTGCTGTAAAAATGTTCTGAAGTCAAAGAATGGTTTAATATTATGTAATGTTGATTGTGTGACTAATGCAGTTTCAGCTGTAATTGATAAAAGTTGTTCTAAAGCACCTACAGAAATACATTTTTGCATTGGTTCATCAACAGATCCTGTGAATTCATATTTTGAAGTTCTCTCTGGCTTTTGTTTACACCAATCAATAAAATGAGTGAAAAATACAAGGAAAATGAGTGCCTTTATAGGTGTATCTGATAATTTTTCAATATCATCAATACAAGCAATGATTTTTTTGTGCAACAAATCTACTGAAACATCTGACAATTTATCAATTTTAGAAACAAAGGCAAATAAACTTGGGATGTAGACAATTGAAAAAATATCATCAGGAGCAAATGTTGAAACATGATTTAATATTTTTATGAAATCATCGACAGGAAAATCAGTTTCCATTTTAGGGGATGCAGATATATAACCATATAAAATTTCACCTAATGATTGATACTGTTTAAAAAGCATATCTCTTCTAAAATTATTAGTTTTAGTTTCCGGTGAAGTTTCATGATATGAGCCTAATATTTTACTTCTATCAATGGACTCTTTTATCAATATAAGTTCATTTTCTATACATTGAAAGGATTTCAATATATTATTAACTGAATAATTTTTAATTTTGTAAATTTCATCTATTAATAACTTTTTATCATTGGACAATACTACAATTAAATTATTAGCATCATCGAGATCGACGTCAACATCCGAGCTAGCTGCAATACTTGAACAAAGATAATAACAAACAATTTGTAAAATATAATCTCTTCTAGTATAATATGCCGCAATTGCAGAATCTAAATAGGAAGTACCAAGAGTATCTAGTTGGTTGTACGAAGCAAAGTATAATAGTTCAGCTGCAATTAGTTCATCAATATTTAAAGAATCTGATAATTTGATTGAATTTTCAATGAATGCTTTATTGACTTTGTACATTGCACCATCACTAAAATTCAATTCTCCAGTTTCTAATTTTTTTCTACTAGTTTCTGACTTTTCTTTGATGGTAAGCAATGAAATCAAGTCGGTTTGGAGCTCAGAAACCAACTTTTGTTTCAGCTGTGGATCATTGTTGGATATGGCATCATATAATTCAGCAAACGGCTCTGTGGACCAATTTTGTGTCATTGCACTTTTATATATAACTGATTACCGTAAACTAGTTCTGTGTCTGTTTTGGAATCGGCAGAAGGACGGCGTGACCTTTTGGTTTCAATAGCTGTTGTTTCACTCGTCATTTTTCAGTCTCACCATGTTTTTTGTTTTTTTCTTTTCGTTCCAGGTCCAGCTTCCAGCGTGCGCGGTATTACGTAAACACAGACAACATGACTTTCCGCTTTCAGTTGTCAGCTGCTACCTTCTTCGGAACCGGTCATACCCATTATCACAACTATTATCCCCAATGTGCTATAGTTAAAGCAGTTGAGCTTACTTTTTTCAACTGTTTAATTAACAACAATGCAAGCGAGCCAAAGAATTCCTTTATATGATCTGGACGATAAATATTTAACTGGAAAATGGTGTGCCCCTCAGAAACGGATATATTCGGGGGCTGACATTCCAGCATTCCATAAGTCAAAGGCAATAGCTAACATTAACGAAATTATTTCCTTTATTTGTACACAAATCTCATTGACTGACATTCCATTAGGTGCACTTAATGAGCAATTGGTAGATTTTGACAATAACAGTACACACAAAAATCAAACAGCTACTATTATTACTAATAAGCAAAATATAGTTTCACCGCCGACATTTGAAAAAGAACTAAACTCTGATGAATTTGCAGATATAACCAAATCAATTTTAGAGATACTACAGGAGTTTGAAAAACTTAAGGAAGAGACACCACCTTTTCCAGGACCAAGAAGATATGGTAATTTAGCTTGTCGTGATTGGCACGATAAATTAACATCGAATGTTGATTCCATTATAGATCACGCATTTAGAAATATAGTAACTTCGGATATAAAAAATGGTCCTAATTATGCAGGATTTAAATCTGAAATAAAGTATTATTTATTGGGTTCTTTTGGTTCTCGTGAAAGGCTTGATTTTGGAACTGGTCATGAACTATCATTTGTTTCATTTTTAGGATGTTTATTAATGTCAGGTTTGATCAAAAGGGATGATACTAAAGGTTGTGAATGGCTATTAGTTCTTGCTAAGTATTATGATTTTGTTAAGTCTTTAATTTTATCTTACACTTTAGAACCGGCAGGATCTCATGGTGTATGGGGATTAGATGACCATTTCCATTTGGTGTATGTTTTTGGATCGTGCCAACTGGTTGATTTTAAAGAATTAGGATCAAGCACAGAGTTTAAAATGTCCGATTCAAGATCCAAAGTTTTGAATTATCGGATGGGCTTGACCCCATCATCAGTTTTAAATGTTGACATTTTAAGAAGAGAGAGATGCAAAAATTTATATTACAATGCTATTTCATTTATTAAGATGGTCAAAGTAGGTCCTTTTAGTGAACATTCTCCTATCCTATATGAAATATCAGCAAGTAAAAATTGGGAAAAGGTAGCTCGTGGTATGCTTAAGATGTACTATGGAGAAGTTTTATCTAAGTTTCCGGTTGTTCAACATTTTTTTTTTGGAGGTGTATTTTTCCCGTGGACTGATCTCCAAGGGCATAAATTACCATCAAGTGAAGGTCAAACAGAGACGTTTGTTGAAGCTAAACAGAAAGAAACCAACGGAGAAACGTATACTAGGTATAATGAGGAAGTAAGTAATACCATGGGAATGTTTTATCCTACTCGAGAGGGTGAACTATCTAAATTATTACATGAACGACGAACTATTGGTGTTACTGGCAGAAGAGGTAAAGAATTACCATCTAGTAGATCATTAGGATCTACAGGAATACTCAACCCTTCATCAACTCATTATCCTAATAAAGATTCCAACAGTGATAAATCACACCGTGGCATTTCGTCACAAACCCATAGTGCAGGTAGAATGCCTATGATAGAGGCACCTTGGAATAGATGAATGGAAGGAAGAGAATATGTGTTTAACGAATAAAATATGTAGTACATAAATTACAAGAATACTATTTATATTGTTTTTTCTATATTTTTTTCACTTTTTAAATAATAAATAATGGCTATATGAAGTAATACTAATGTTTATTTACCACCGTTAGTACCAAATGCCTTATCAAAATCGGTAAAAACAAATCTATATCTAACATCCCCGTCCCATGCTCTAGTTAAACCTTCTTCACAACCTTTTTCAGAGATTGGGATAGTTTCAACCCATGGTTTGATATCATTTTCTGCAGCCATTTCAAATAATTCGATGGCTTCCTCTCTTGATCCTAAAGCAGAAGAGCATAAGGAAGAACCATTTCCAAAGAAGGTAAACGGAGAAACATTATACTTTTCATCAACAGATGGTAAACCAACAGAACAAAATTTTCCTTCGACTTTTAAGATTGATAAAAATGCATCAATGTTTAAACCCGATAACCCAATCGCACAATTTAGAATCAAGTCAAATTGATCGAAATAAGGTTTTTCCCAACCTTCAGTACCTGTTGTAACAAAACCCTTTGCACCTAATTGTAAAGATTGTTTCTTTTTGGAATCTGTTCTCGAAAAAACATATGGTTCTGCACCTAAAGCTTTACAAAATTGAACAGCTAAATGACCCAAACCACCAAGACCGACAATTGCAACTTTTGGAATTTGTCCCTTTGGTAAGTTCTTTGGAATATATCTTTTCAATGGGGAGAAAACTGTCAAACCTGCACAACATAAGGAGGCAGCATGAATGGAGTCTAATTGTTCAGGTATTGGGAAACACATGTATTCATGTGCACGAACATGGGAGGCATAACCACCTTGAGAGATATAACCATCTGGATAAACCCCATCATAAGTCGTAACACCTTGAGGACAATACTGTTCATTACCATGTTCACATCTGTTACAATCGAGACAAGCAAATGCCTGTGCACCTAAACCAACTCTATCACCTAATTTGTGTAATGAAACTTTTGGTCCAACTTTGATAACTTTACCAATAATTTCATGACCGACAACTTGGGGACAAGTAATTGAACCCCAACCGTGATCACCACCTTTTGCTGTCATTATGTCCGAACCACAAAGGCCACAACATTCGATTTCAATATCTAAATCATAGTCACTTAAGTTTTTTGGTTTGTAGGTAACATATTTGGGTTTGTTCCAGTCTTTGGTGTCGACAATTGCAAAACCTGCAAATTCTTCAGGATAGTTAACTATTGCTGCCATTGTGTTTGATATAAATTTAATACTTTGGTTAAATAACCTTAATTTGGTCAGAAGGTTGAGAAAATATATAATTTATCCAATTCATCATATATGTTCACGTCTTGATTAAGAGGAAACCAAGACAGCTTTATATATTTATATTATATAAGCCCGGTGAAAAATTGAATATCATGATAATGCCTATTTCAACTTTTCAACATTACTGATAAGCTATTCAAATCTGTGACCGGTACCAATAGCAATAAGTTGCCTTTCTGAGTAGGATAAATCAATCAGGGGATCTACCTTCCCAAAGAAGTATATAACAGGGGGTGGGATAGCGGACTGGGGGTTAATTTTGGAACGGCACAAAAGCGTGGGATAAAAAAACATCAGGCGACTGTCGACGTCAAAATCAGACCGCTTATGCACCCGTGCACCCGTACATGTTTTGCTTGCTTCATTTAAATTTCCGAAGCCCAAAAAACGGAAACCAAAAAGCTAAAACGCTAATAGTTTTTCCGTAAATCTAAGTTTTGGGTTTTGGATGACCACTGACCACTTTCTAATATTTCCAATGTTTAATGTAACCCCACAATTTGAGTCGCGATCCGCGAAATACACAAAATTCATCATCATATATATCCTATAAACCGAAATAGCCCCGAGTCTAGCTTTGTGGTAATCGTGTTACACAATAGTCCGGTTTGAGGTTTGAGGTTTGAGGTTTGACTTTTGAGTTCACAATCGACAAACCTTGATCCTTGATATTTGATCTCTGATCTTTGATCCTTGGTGCTCTTATTTACACACCATACACTTCACAGATCATTGACAGTAACAATTATTCTGGATAAATAAAGGTATTATAATACACGTTACAAATTTGATGTTTTATTGTGTCACCCTCCTCATCAATTGACAAAAGGAAGAGTTTTCCAATTTTTCCTGCACAATACATGGTGCAAAAGAAAAAGAAACGAGAAAAAGCGGGAAAATAGAAACTTTATGTACGGAGCAAAGGGCAAGGGGCTGGAATCCAGAAATTATGGAAAATCTAGTAGCCGTAGCTGGCTATAATTTTTCCAGTCGTCGCGGGGTCCTGGGTCCTAATCCCTGAGCAATCTCGTAAGCTGCAAACTGTAAACCGTAAACCGTAAACCGTTAACCCGAGTTTTGCCATTCCACAATCCAGAAATTAATGTAGGCGAGTTTTGCGCCGCATAAACGCATTAATTGCAAATGCAGCGAGCCCAATAAATTAAGTGCAACCCAGAACCCAGCGTTCCTCGACCGCGCACACCGCATTAATTTCTTGACAGGCTTCAGTTTTCAGGGTCATTCACGCAAGGCAGCCGCACTTGGTGAATATTTCCGTTGGATATTGTAGTAACGTCAACAAACTGGGGTACATCGGCACTATTAACACTGAGATCAGACTTTTCTGTTCTACGCTTATTATGCACTCTAAGCAATAACAATTGCAAAAGTAAATTTTGTCAATGTTTTATTCGAAAAAGACTCTTTTAACCAGTCACCTGACCCCACAATTTATTATGAATTCACCTCTAATTTAAATTCAAAAGCCGCTAAAAACGCTATAGCCCCACTTTTAAAAAATACCTACGTTTTTAAATTTTATCAAAAGAGTTTATTTCTCAACAAATTGAATATTATTACTTTATACTTGTACATTGACAATGTTACCTTGTTAATTCAGTAAACTTATAGAATAAAATCACATTATGAAAAAAGAACGATTGAAAAGGGGATTGCGCTAACATAACAGCGATGAGTTTTGCCAAGTTAAAAGTTGGGGAAAGGAGAACGAGGAAAATCTGCCTCTCCCTTGCAATTTTGTTTTTTTTCGTAAGTTTTTCCATTTCTATGTTAACGGTAAATAGTATACCCCGCCTTTTGTCCGGCTCGCTTCCCCAACCTGAAGTTTATTGGAATTTTTTTTTGAATTTACATTGTATCGGATTTACTGATCTTCCTATATTCACTTTAAATAATTCCGGTTTAACAAATAAATTTTAGATTTTTGAGCAGATCCTGCTGCAAATTTTCAATAAATTATGGGGAAATATTTTTGTGGGGTTATTGGTTACATTGTTAATTTGTCTGTTGAAAGTTAGAACCAACGGCATTTTAACTTATTGGACGACAAGTGTCCTTATGACAGTATAGGGCACCAAACCTTGCCAATAATCTCCAAACATTATAAAAGCAACCGTTGCCCCTCCTCTTTCTTTTTTTTTTATCGATTTCAGTTAGTATGTTCTTTCATCTCTTCTCTACCTTTTTTTATCTTCAACCAACAAAACAAATTAATACAATATGAGTTTAGAAAATCAACAAAGTTATCAAGTTGATAACCTATCTATGCAAGAAAAACCAATGACAGAAGGTTCCTCTTCAGCTTCTGATATTGAAATGCAACAAGAAGGATATGAAAGAGAAGATGCACCAATTACTTGGAAGAGTTATGCAATGTGTGGTTTTGCATCATTTGGTGGTATTTATTTCGGTTATGATTCAGGTTATATTTCTGGTGTTATGGCAATGGATTATTTTGTCCACGAGTTTAATGGTTCAGATGCTACTGCATTACAAGCATGGCAAAAATCTTTAATTACCTCAATTCTTTCTGCAGGTACATTCTTTGGTGCATTAGTTTCTGGTGATTTGGCCGATTTCATTGGTA
This sequence comes from Pichia thaimueangensis, assembly GCA_030569635.1. Lineage (NCBI taxonomy): Eukaryota > Fungi > Ascomycota > Pichiomycetes > Pichiales > Pichiaceae > Pichia > Pichia thaimueangensis. The sequence continues at coordinate 16,418 of JAJMLM010000262.1, forward strand.
GAAGAATTACTATTATTATGGGTTGTGTGATTTTCATTATTGGTGTTATCTTACAAACAATTTCAACAACTGTTGCCTTATTGGCCGTTGGTAGAATCATTGCAGGTTTTGGTGTTGGTTTTGTCTCTGCAATTATTATTCTTTATATGTCAGAAATTGCCCCAAGAAAAGTTAGAGGTGCAATTGTTTCAGGTTATCAATTTTGTATTACTATTGGTTTATTAGTTGCATCTTGTGTTGACTATGGAACCAAAAATAGAAATGACTCAGGTTCTTATAGAATTCCTATTGCAATTCAATTGTTATGGGCACTTATTCTTGGTATTGGTTTAATGTTTTTACCAGAATCCCCAAGATTTTACGTTAAGAAGAACAATATTGATGCTGCGAGAAAGTCATTAGCATCCCTTAGATCCCAACCAGAAGATTCCAAATATGTTACTGATGAATTGAATGAAATTATTGAAAATTATAAGTTAGAACAAGCTTTAATTCCAACCCAATCCTACTTTGCATCATGGGCTGCCTGTTTCACTGGTGGTTTAAGAAACAGTTCATCCAATTTAAGAAAGACAATTTTAGGTACTTCATTACAAATGATGCAACAATGGACTGGTATCAATTTCATTTTCTACTTTGGTACTACTTTCTTTGAAGAATTAGGTACTATTAATAATGAATTTTTAATTTCAATTATTACAACTATTGTTAATGTTTTCTCAACTCCACTTTCTTTCTGGACCGTTGAAAGATTAGGTCGTCGTACTTTACTTATTTATGGTGCAGCTGGTATGTTAATTTGTGAATTTATTGTTGCAATTGCAGGTACTGTTGATGGGAATAATCACAAAACTGTTAGTGCAATGATTGCCTTCATTTGTATTTATATTCATTTCTTTGCTTCAACTTGGGGTCCAGGTGCTTGGGTTATTATTGGTGAAATTTTCCCAATTCAAATTAGATCAAGAGGTGTTGGATTATCAACTGCTTCCAACTGGTTATGGAATTGTATTATTGCAGTTATTACACCATATATGGTTGGTGCTGATAAAGGTAATTTAGGTGCAAAAGTTTTCTTTATTTGGGGTTCATTATGTGCAACTTGTTTAGTTTATGCTATTTTCTTAGTTCCAGAAACTAAGGGTTTAACTTTAGAAGAAATTGACAGAATGTTGGAAGAAACCACACCATTTACTTCTGCAAGATGGAAGCCACATAGATATACCAATGAACAACGTCAAGTTATTACTGATATGTCTAATGAATCAACAGACGATGTTAAGGCGGAAGTTGCTCACATTAATTAAACAAATAAAAATTTTACGAGATGAAACTATAATAACAGCCACATTAAAATTTCAAAAAAAATGTGGGGAATTTGATGTTTGATTTTGGATTTGAACAATTTAAAACAAAACCTTGAATTTTAGATTTCTCTCAAGAGATCTCCATTCTTTTTCCTAAATGTTTCAATACTTTTAATCTTTACTTTCATTTTTTACTTCAACTATTTTACAATTATTTTACTGTGAATTTTATCTTTGCTTTCACCTTTCACTCTCCATGTATACTTTTATGATATATGACGACATTTTATATAAAAGCTCTTTAATTTTTAATGAACCCTTTAAAACTGTTATCCAAAATCAAAATAACAAGCAACAGCACACAGCGCGTATTAATTGTCTCCACATCCCATTTGCGCCCTATTCTTTGCCATACAGAAATCTGGCCCTTTGGAAATTCCGGTCGGCGGTCGACGGCCCTTCCTGATTTGTCAGTTCTCGCCGCCCGTCACACGGAACACAGAACACGGAATGCCGAGTGGCTGGCACAGCCTGCTTTGCGCTAATTCGGCCCAATTTATATTGTCCGCATCGTTCGCGGCCGGCGTTAACTCGCCGCATTTGTCGCTATGACGTCAGCAGTAGGAAAAATAGGCGGCTGAACCTGACTCCGGCGCGGAACAACAGAGCTGGCGCTACAAAATCGAGCAGCGGACTTTCCCAGTTGCCTTTTTGCATTGTTCACGTATACCCCGGAGCTTACTAACACAAAGAATCTTATTTTTCGCCATTACGTTTTTCTTACGTTATTCATTCCAAGATGGTCTGAATGTTGACACATCAAACCCTCCTTAATTTAATCCTTTGGTATTTTCTATGCAATCATTGTGTGGGGAGGTATTGATGATTTATTTTCTGTTTTGGTATTCGAATGTTAACCAATTTAGTCTAGATTTTTTTCAATTTACTACATATTACACGTAACTTTAATCTGTTTCAAACTATTCTTCATATCCCCAGATTTTTTGACGTGCCTTTCCTTCCCCCTCTGGGATTATTTAAAGACCCCCACATTTCCACAGTTTCCTCTCTATCTTCTTGATACCCCTTCCTGCTTTTTTTCTTGATCTTTGGTCCCCCTGATCTTTCTTATTATATAGAAAAAATTAATCAAATTATTCTGTTGAGAATACATTGATACTATAGTTTCATTGTTAATATAAACTTCATTTTGTTTGCTGAATAATATTGCTTTCACATTTCAATCTTAACTTTAAAAAAAATAGGCAACACAAATTAAAATCAATTATACTATATTTTCTATTTGTTTTTTAAAGCTACAATAATGTCTGCTAATGAAAACACAACACCATCTGCTAATGAAGTTTTTGAAGATGAAAAATTGAAAGATTCATCTTCAAGTAACTCTCAAAATGAAAATACAAATTTTGAAAAGACTGTTTTACCGGAATTGGCAGAAGATGTTATTCCATTAACAAAATACTCTCTAAAATCTCAGACAGCAACACTGGGTTTAAAAGGTAAGAAATTACAATTATTGATTACCGCTTGTTGTGTCATCGGTTTTTCCTTATTTGGTTACGACCAAGGTCTTATGTCAGGTCTTATTACTGCCGATCAATTTATTGAAACTTTCCCTGCTCTTGCTGGTGATTCCGAACACACTACTGTCGTTCAAGGTGCGGTTACTTCTTGTTATGAATTGGGATGTTTTGGTGGTGCCATGATGGCTATGAAGATGGGTTCCAAATGGGGCCGTAAACCAATGATCCTTTTGGGTTCAATGATTATTATTTTGGGTACATTTATCTCCATCTTCCCATTTAAAGATCACTGGTCAATGGGTCATTTCATTATTGCTAGAGTTTTCACCGGTTTCGGTAATGGTTTTAATACTGCTACTATTCCAATCTATCAATCCGAACTATCTGACCCTCGTAATAGAGGTAGATTAGTCAACTTGGAAGGTTCTTTTGTTGCCGTTGGTACCTTAATCGCTTATTGGATTGATTTTGGTTTATCTTATGCTAGTGGTTCTGTTTCTTGGAGATTACCAATTTCTTTACAAATTATTTTTGCTGCTTTTGTCTTCATCTTTATGATGGGTTTACCAGAATCCCCAAGATATCTTATTACAAGAGGTAAAGTCGATGAGGCTCGTTATGTTCTTTCACAACTTCATGACCTTTCCATTAATGAGCCATCCATTTTAGAAGAAGTTATTCTTATCAAAGATGCTAATGCAAGATTCAGCAATCAAATTTCTCTTAAAGAATTATTCAAACCTTCTAAACACCAATATTTGAACAGAATGATTATCGGTGCATCTGGTCAATTTTTCCAACAATTTACAGGTTGTAATGCGGCAATTTACTATTCCACCGTTTTGTTTGAAAATACCGTTGGGTTATCAAGAAGATTATCATTAGTTTTAGGTGGTGTTTTCTCGACTGTCTATGCTATCTTCACCATCCCATCCTTCTTCCTTATTGATAGATTAGGTAGAAGACCATTATTCTTAATTGGTGCAATTGGGCAAGGTATTGCTTTCATCATTGCCTTTGGTTGTTTAGTTCATGATACAAAAGAAACCGCTAAAGGTGCAGCATTTGGTCTTTTCTTATTCATTTGTTTCTTTGCTTTCACTATTTTACCTCTTCCATGGGTTTATCCACCAGAAATTAACTCCATGAGAACCAGAACTATGGCAACTTCAGTTTCAACATGTACTAACTGGTTATCTAATTTTGCTGTCGTTATGTTCACCCCAATTTTCATTAACAGAAGTAAATGGGGTTGTTACTTATTCTTTGCTTTGATTAACTTTTCTTATGTTCCATTCATTTATTTCTTCTATCCTGAAACTGCCGGTAGATCATTAGAAGAAATTGATATTATTTTTGCAAGAGCTTATGTTGAAAAGAAGATGCCTTATATCGTTGCACAAGAAATGCCTAAATTATCTAATCACGAAATTGAACTGGAAGGTGCTCGTCTCGGTTTACACGATGTTACAGATGCTATTCACCTTGTTGAAGAACATGAAAACGATGCATTCAGCACACGTTCCGGTGTTGATGATGTCATCATGGACCTTTAATTGTGATTTTTTAAAATTTTTGTTTTTGCCTTTAAGTTTATGTAATTCTTGATGAGTTACTTTTAATAACCTCTATAATATTTTATGATTTTATGTGTTTTATATCTTAATTACTAATTAAATTAAATTAACTAATCTACAATAATACCCCACAGTGTCTGGTATCAAGTAACCATAATTACATAAGACTTGTACGTACACCAACTTCAGTACTTCCTTCACCATCTTTCATTTCACTTGGTCTTTTACTGCTTTCAAACTGTGCATATATATTCTCAAGTTTCTCCAGTTCTTTAACGGAAATGGACTTCTTTGTTTCTGATAAAGACTCATTTAAATTCTCCAGAGAAATAAAAATCGTGTCACCATCTTCAGTTAATTCTGATTCTACGTTTGTTTGAACTTCAAGATTTTCAATACTTTCGCAAAACTTGTTCAAAAATGAAGCCTTATAGTTGCCCACCAAAGTTTCAACTTTTTTGCGGGTTAAACCTGAGTCCTTAAATCGGTTTACCTTTGATGTATTTGCAGTAATAATTTTGTATTCAACCTCATCTGATTGATTGCTACCATCAACTTCATTCGTATTATTATTTTCTGTCTCTGATTCTAGCTTTTCATGAACAGCTTTTAAATATGCATTGTAAACAACAGCTTGTAAATCAGCACCCGTATATCCTTTCGTCAATTTGGCAATTTCAATCAAAACATTGTCATCTTGCAAATAAAACCCGTTACTTTTAACAATAGTTTTCAAAATATCCAACCGATTTTCAAAATCTGGTAAATCACAGATCACACTCTTATCCAATCTACCCGGTCTTAATAACGCAGAATCAATCAAATCAGGTCTACTAGTCGCTGCCAACACATAAACACCGTCTAACCCTTCAGCACCATCCATCTGCGTCAATAATTGATTGACAATTCTATCAGTAACACCCGTTGAATCGTGTCCTCTCTTCGGTGCAATCGAATCAAATTCATCAAAGAATAAAATACAAGGTTTTGCACTCTGTGCCCTTTCAAACAATTCACGAACCGATTGTTCACTGGCACCAATATATTTATTCAAGATTTCCGGACCCTTAACAGAAATAAAATTCAATCCACACTGTGATGAAATTGCAGATGCTAACATGGTTTTACCGCAACCTGGATAGCCATAAAGTAAGATACCAGATCTCAATCTTAGTGTACATTTTTCAAAAATTGGTGCATATTTCGTAGGCCATTCCAAAGTTTCTAATAAAATATTTTTAGCGGCAAGTAAACCACCAATATTGGACCAACTTGTTGTTGCCTTTTGTAGCTTTACACCTCTTAATGAAGTTGGTGTGTAGCCTTCAATTGCTGATATAAAATCTTTAAATTCAAAACTTTCTCTATCTTCAGTAATCATATGATGAAATGCTCTATCTAATAAAATTTCCAGGTCTAAGGGCAAATAACCTTCAAGCTCGCTTGTAACATCGGTTAAATAGTTGACTAAAGAAGAATCGACATATTCGGGAAATTTGCTGGAGACCATTTTTTGCAAAATTTCAGACAATTGAATTTTATTCGGAGCCTCCAAACCAACTTCTTCATCTACAAAATGTTTCTGGAAAATGGCCTTATTAATGGAATCTCTAGATTTAGCTGTAATTAAAAATGTAATATTACTGTCATTGCAATACGTCTCTGCCTTGCTCATTAAAATTTCAGTTAGCTGAGAACTTGATGCACTATCACCATGTTCAACTTCTTTAGTTAAAACTTTATCCAAGTTTTCTAATATTACCAACGATGGAGAATGCCAAACTGCCTTTCTTAAAGTCTTCTCAAAAATATTTGATATTAGTTTATTTTTATTATTGTCTTTTTTAGAAGCACCCATTGCATCATCATCATCATCACCATCATCGCTATCATCATCATTTTTATCATTCGATTCATCATTTATGGTTCCTATACGATCAAAATTTATAATCCTCGTATAGTAACCATTTTTATTGAACTCATTTTCTATTATTGAACAAACCAAACTTTTACCACTCCCTGATTTACCATACAAAAATGTCGGAAGTCCATTATACAAAAACTGCTTGATAGTTTCCATTTTTTTCTCTTGTCCAAAAATCTCAGGAATTTCACTTCTGCTGAACTCTTTCTGAATCCTTCTCATTGGTACCAATGTATCTTTTCCAAATTCAATGTTGAATTCATTCTGATGCTTTACACTATCATCAGATATTTGATCCTCTGCTATATCTTCAGTGGAATTTAATAATACCCAACTATTTATATTTTGCTTTTTATTATTCATTAAAGATTTTGAAGTCTCACTACTTATTTCTAAAATTGCTCCTTCGGGTAAAATATTCTCGACTATAGGCAACTTCATTCCATCTGTCAAAGGTGTGTTTTGACCATACATTCCAATTAAAACTTGTTTCAAAATACCGGACATCTCTTTTCTCCATTCAAGTTGTTCCAACTTCTTTTCATTCCGAGCATCTTGATTTAATTCTAACTTATTATCTGTATTTAAACTGTTTGCTTCATCATTTGTCGAAGTTAACTTATAAATATATAGATCGCACTGTTTCATATCTAACCTAACACATTTTTTGTTACAAGGTTCAATGCATATAATTTCACCACACGTATTTTCTAATCCTAAACTAATTGCTAGTAAGGGAGAAATTATAAACGAGTTTTCCTCTACGTTAATCATATCTTCATCATCTTCATTAGACTCGGGCTCTAAGTCGTCGTCAATCGATTCAACATATTTTGCCACAATTTTTCTGCCAAAGGTTTCCTTCGAAAGGCCTAATTCAATCTCCTTTGATGTCGTTTTCTTAGCCCTTATAGGGGTACCTGGTCCTTCAATAACACTTACTTGGACATATTCAATATTTTTGAACTGCGCTAATTTAGGACCAATATTATAAACTGTCAGATTTGAACCATCAAAATTAATAATTGATCTCTTTGTAACAGCATTAGAATTGATGTCTGTTTTCTTACTACTAACGCTACGTTTCTTTCTACTTTCAGTAGAAGTTTGGTTGTGGATATGCTTTTGCTGATTTTGTTCACTTCTATGTGGTTTAGGAATAATATGTAGTTCTGTGTTGTTCCCTATTGTTGCAAAATTCACTTCATCGGTTAAAGTTTTAATAGTTTTCACTCGAAAATTAATCAATCCCGAACTTGAAGATCCAGATGCTGTCGGATTTGCACGAATTAATAATAATTGGTTTTGAGATACACATCTTACCTGTGATAAAAAGTTCGCTTCAATAGCTTGTGCATAGATCTCAGTTAACTCCCAATCGGATGTTGTTTCAGGTTCGATTTCAACTGATGACGCCGAAACATTGGTACCCTTAGTATTGTTTCTTATCGTCTCTAAATCTAAATCTACTCTAACAGACGAACCTTCTGTGATATTCAAAATTTTTGCATATTGAGGATCGATCTCAATAGAGTTTAAATCGGATGACGTATTACCATTCCAACCGACAGTTACGATATGATCATCAGTGTTAGAAGCCGAAAGTTTGACAATTATCTGTTGAACAAGTAAATTTGTTGAATCTAAAATTGGATAAATAAATGAAGATGGTAATGCAATCAAGCAGCTATTTAATGGTTTCCAAACGACTTTGGCATCAATATTCAAAGACATCTTTGAGGATATGTCTTCTTCTGAAGATTTGGTATATCAATAAATATATATATGCCTGTTTAAAACTAAAATTTATCCAGTGGATGCTTCCTAGTGAGTATGTAGCCCATAACCTTCCTCTTCACCTTTTCTGTCGATACAACTGGATACAGATAGTGGATAATCTCCTAAGGAAACTTCCCCAAAAAAATCTCAGCGATCAGCGATTACTCAACGGCGCCCGCGGCGCTTCCAATAACCCATTTTGGATAATACATAAACCTTTATTGGAATAAAAAAAGCAAGAGATAACGACAACTGCAGGATTCGAACCTGCGCGGGCAGAGCCCAGAAGATTTCGAGTCTTCCTCCTTAACCACTCGGACAAATTGCCATATACAGGCTTGAAATAAAGTCTCTCAATCTATGATTGCAACTTATTTCTATGTAATTTTGGCATTATAATTGGCTGCTTCTCAAAAGATTTCAGTTCTAGGCAATTTGTCCGAGTGGTTAAGGAGAAAGATTAGAAATCTTTTGGGCTTTGCCCGCGCAGGTTCGAATCCTGCAGTTGTCGTAAGAAAATTTTATTTTTGCCCCTTAATAATTGTGTCAAGAAGCCGAGACTTTGGGACCAATCTTAA
>JAJMLM010000263.1:0-23033 GCA_030569635.1 Pichia thaimueangensis
CGAGTATAGCACTCTGGACGTCTATGTCTAGCAAAATCAAACATTTTTTGCTTACCGATAATGGTTTCGTCAAGATCTATCTCTTTAACCATCACATCATCATCTTCTATCTTGGATTGTACGACAGTACTACCAGTGGGATCAACTATCAAAGAACCAGCTAGCAAATTTTGTCCTTCTTCATTGCCACATTTACCAACACTAACAGCATAACATGAGTTGAAATATGCATTTGCTTTAACTGATAAATCGCTGTGATATTGTCTCAAAGTCTTGTCTTCTTTATTACCGAATAATCCAACTGCATTTGCGACAGAATTATACCCAATAAGCATTAAATCCATACCTTGTAACGCATAACTTCTCCAAGCTTCGGGCCATCTTCTATCATTACATATAAGCATACCTACGGTAGCATCAATCCATTCAGGATTTGTTCTCACGGCTTGAAAACCCAAATCACCATATTCGAAGTATCTTTTTTCTAATTGTTGAAATGGAATACCGTCGATTGGCTCAACAAAACCAGGTAAATGAACCTTTCTGTATTTATTGATAATTTCACCATTATTATCAACTAAAATGGAGGTATTGAAATGATTACCGTTATCGGTTAATTCAGCATATCCTAAGTAAAAACCTATCTTTTTTTCCTTTGAGAGGTCAAATAATGGTTTGCATTCACCTTGGGTGATATCACCTTTTTCAAAATAATTGTCAACTTCATCCTGTGTTTCAATTAGCCACTTAGGAAAAAAAGTAGTAAGTGCCAATTCAGGGAAAACTGCAATAGTTGCACCTTTTTCGGCAGCTTTTTCTAATAGGTTGCATAATCTTTTCACCGTATCTTCCTTTTTTGCGGTTTTAGTGATTGGTCCAAGCTGGATTGCGGCAATCTTGAATTTTCTAACTCCTGGCATTTTTTTATTGATTGTGTTCAGCTATTTTACTAACATAACTGAGGAATTATCTACATATATCTGGTCTATAGATTGTTTGAATAAAGGGACATGTTGATCTTTTTATATAACTCCATGCCCGGAGCTCTGATACAAGGCCGGCAAAAACGACAGAGTTCCCCGTGTAGGGCGGCTTGGCTAAATGCCACCAGCTAACTATCGCTAGGTGTGCCATTTGCGATAAGCGGCGGCATTTTTTTGTTTTTCACCCGCCGCAATGTCGTTGAACATTGAGCGTCGAGTCTCGAATTCGCTTGAATCCTGGATTGTCTTCGGTTGCACGTAGGGTAATCAACATTCGCCAATTTGGATTAACTGTAGCTAGACCTTTCTCGTCTCCATTATCCATTACTCTTCTTTCTTCCTCCGTATTTGTAAATTTCACTACAGAAAAACAATTAAATATTATACATACAGGCAATATGACAACTCGTATCACCTGGGAAGATATCAATCAACCTGGTAACAAATTACTATCACCAGCTTCAATCAGTAATGGGCATGTTTTCACCTCCGGCTGTTTAGGAGTTGATGCAAACGGAAATTTTCCCCAATGTCCAGCTCAACAAACAGAATTGGCAATCAAGAATTTAGAAGAAGTACTCATTGCAAGTGGTTCCTCTTTGGATAGAATATTAAAGGTTTTACTTTTCGTTAGTGACTCATCTGATGTTTCCGAAATCAACAAAGTCTATGGTAAATATATCACTACAAAACCTTCCCGTTCCTGTGTTGTTGTTGGTTTTCCAAATCCAAAGGTTAAGGTTGAAATTGAATGTGTTGCGGAAATTGCTTCAGTAAAAGCAAAATTATAGTTATTATTAGTGGATTTTAAGTTTTACAACATAACTTTACCAAAAAAAAGCTATCAGTAATGGATAACTAGATAATTTATTGAATATACTATCTATATTTAGATATTTAGATATTTAGATATTTATTAAGTATATAAATTTATTCACGTTGTAAACTAAAGTGCAAACATGTTCTTGTAGCATCACTGTAAACATGTAATCCCTAACTCCCAACGAAAACCCCCCTGCTGTGACTCCACTGCCAATGTCTCGATTCTTAATTTGTGGAGTTCAAAATTTAGAGGTTAGAGGTAGTTTAATTCGGTGCGCGATCAACGATCCAATTCGCGAAACCTTCCACGGCTTAAAGCGCGACCATCGGAGAAGTAATAACAGTTCTCCGACTGATAAGGACTTGATACCAATCTTGATGTTGGAAACCTCATAAAAATTGCTCCTTAAAAGCTTTCGTATCCTTTTGGTTTTTAATACCATTCTAAGGATATTTTAAAAAAATTTAAAAACAATTTTTTTTTCAGATAGTAAGAAACAAAATTAGTTTTAGATAACAACATGTCCTTTGAGTTAGTTATATTTAACGGTCAAATTGTTACAGCTGCCGATGTTTTGCCATGTAGTGTATACATTGGCATAAATAAAGGAATCATAGAAACAATTACAACTCAAAAGATTACTGGAGAAAAAGAGATAGATGCTGAGGGGGGGTATATTATGCCAGGTGGAATTGATTCTCATGTTCACATTGATCAAGATAATGCGCCTGCGGGTGATGATTTTGAATCCGGTTCAAGATCAGCAATTGCCGGTGGTACTACTACAATGATTCCATTTGCAATTCAACCTAAAAAAGAATATGATTTAATAAAGGTTACCACCGACTATCATGAAAGAGCAAACAAAAAAGGTGGATCATACTGTGATTATGGTTTCCATTTGATTATTTCTGAACCAACGGAGGAAATGTTAAAACATAGTTTTCCCCAAGTATGTGAAAAAGAGGCGATTACTTCAGTAAAAGTTTATACAACATATCCTAGGTATAAGTTATCAGATGAGCAATTATTGCAAATTTTATTAACCAATAGAAAAAATAATGTTACTACAATGGTTCATGCAGAGAACTCTGATATTATTGACTTTATCAATAATAAATTATTAAAAAAAGGGTTAACAGATCCATATTATCATACTGTTTCTAGACCTCAAATTGCAGAAGATGAGGCATCATATCGTGTTATCTCACTTGCAAAGGTAATTGATGTTCCAATGTTGATTGTTCATATGTCATCCGGCTCGGCTTTAGATCATGTTAAACATGCACAAACTAATTTATTACCTATATTTGCAGAAACTTGTCCTCAATATCTTTTTCTCACTGGAGAAAATTTAAAACATGATTGTTGCAACCATATAAAAGATGGAGATAAATTTCAAGGAGCCAAATTTATTTGTTCACCTCCATTAAGATCTACACATGAAGATTTGGAAGCTGTTTGGAGGCATTTGATTAATGGTACCATCACTGTTTTTAGTAGTGACCATGCTCCATCTAAATATGACCATCCTTTGGGCAAGAAAAAGGGGTTGATAAATGGGATTCCACATTATAAAGAAGTCCCCAATGGAATCCCAGGAATTGAAACAAGGTTACCACTATTATTTTGCTATGGTGTTGAAACAGGGAGAATTTCTCCTCAAAAATTTGTCGAGCTCACATCAACTAACCCGGCTAAGCTCTATGGTTTGAGTGATAGGAAAGGTACAATAGGGGTTGGCATGGATGCCGACTTTACCATTTGGTATCCAAAAGGTAAAATTGAAACATTCATTTTAACAAACAAAATGTTACACCACGATATTGATTACACGCCATATGAAGGTATGACCTTTACTAATTGGCCAAGGTACACAATACTTAGAGGAAATGTTTGTTACAATAGAGATAATGGGGGTGTGGTTGGAGCTAAAATTGGTAATTACCTTAGAAGAAAAGGTAGTAGTTTGATGGGTCCTAAGGGTTCGCTTAATCCTATTTTTAGATAGTTTACTTCTTTAACTATTGTATAATACACTGCACAATATTATTTATCTTGGTTTTATTTGCATAAAATTATTAAAAGTTTAGAGTTAATGTTTTGACGTCTTTATACTGTGAAATTATAGATTTTAGAACCAAAATTTAAAACTGCAATAAAATATATATTAACTTGTGGCTTTATATAAAATCTTATAAAATCAAACTTACAAAACATTCAATTTTTTTAAGACAAAAAGGATGAATCCTTGAATTTTTCAAAGTTAAAATCTGGTTGAAAAGCCATGTACATACTTTCCGGATCAGCACTGATAAAGTTGGTATAAGCTGCTTCATCTTCGCCAATTATTTGTTTTTGGTAAATACCATTTTCTGCAGCATTGGCCATCATTTGAATTTTGCAAGATCTTTCTAACAAGGTAAATAGGTATGCTGCCTCATCAACTGTTTCACCAACAGTTAATAGCCCATGATTTTGCATTATTAAAGCACGACCATTTTCACCAATACATGCAGCAATATGCTCACCTTCTTCCTTTTCAACTGCGGTACCCCCAAAGTCGGCATATACTGCTTGGTTCTTATAAAAATAGCATGCATCTTGATTTAACATTTCCAAAGGTTGACCATAACATGAAAAAGCTCTGCCCCAAACGGAATGCGTGTGACAAGCAGCGTTGATATTTGGTCTTGCTTTGTGCAGTGCGGAATGAATTGCAAAACCAGCAGCATTAATTGTACCAGACGTGTTACCTCCAATGATATTACCATCTTCATCAATATGGATCATATCAGCGACTGTCACCATACAAAAGTGAATACCTAACGGATTAATCCAAAATGTGGTTGTATCAACAGGGTCTCTGACAGAGATATGTCCTGCAGTACCTTCTGCAAAGTTTTTCCTACCAAAAACTCTAAGAGCACCGGCCATATGTTCCAACAGCCATTGCCTCTTTTTATAAGGATCATCAAATTTTGGAATTTTATGCGGGTTACCATTACCCATGGACATATTTTCAGCACCCTTTTGAGACATTGCATATCCCCTGGACGATGATGGTATAACTTTTGCGGGAAGTGTAATATTATTGTTTGTTTGTTCAATTCTTATTTGTGACATTTTTGCTTGATTATTCAAAAATAAAAATATATAAGAAAAATATAACACTTTTAAAAAAATGAGAATATTTTGAGGACGTGAAAATTATTTATATTTAAATCAAACGCATGTTTCAATCAACCTTTAATGGTCAGGTTGTTGAGATATATTTTGAACCGTTAATAAATCAGCCATTATTTTGCCTATAGCTTATCAGCAATTTGCCCCGGAAAAGTAAACCAATTCTCCGAGTTTTAATTGCGGCTCAAAGTTCATTTTTTTCCGCACACAACTTAGATAATAGGCAATAACATGGCACGGTGAAAATTTCATAAATTCCCCCAGCTAACTTATTTGGTGTGTGGAAGTTGAATGTATAGAGTGGCCAACAATATTAGTAATCAAAAGTTCAGAAGAATGATCACATATCTGAAAATAAGTAGGAAATATTATAGCACTCAATAGGTTAACTTTAAATGAATTTCTAAGATTGTTGTAGCACTGCAAAACTTAAAACTATAGACTAAATACATTCTTATTAAACTGATTGTATCGGTTAGTAACTTTAACAAACTTTAACACAACCGCCGATGCACCAAACAACATACAGTTGCGTCGATTGGCTGCTGTTCTAAGGTTACTGTTTATTAAAAAAAGTTACTAGCTGATACAATCTCGTTAATAACACCGTATATAGCTAAAGAAAAATATTAAAGAAAAATGTAAAAAAATAACATTAAATAAAAAGAGAATAAATATAAAAAATAGTTATAAAAGTGCTAAATTACTATTCACCAATGTTACGCTTAAGAAGAGTTGCCTGGGGATTGAAAAGTAATCACATTTGTAATAATTTGATCTTTCCCTTTCACTTCTAATTTGGCAGAATCTGAAGAGTTTACACAAGATTCAATGGATATAGGACCAACGCCATTTATGGGGTCATCATCATCAAAGAAGCCATAAGAATCCTTCATGTATTCAAATGTAGTAGGTGTACCTTCATGACCAGCAGGATAAATTTGAGGTTTCATAATTTTACCCAAAATAGTGTAAAATATCATCCCTGCAAAAGTGCACATTAACCAACCAATATAATTCATGTGCAAGCAATTAATCGAATACTTGGAAGGATTTATTGCAGCTGCCAATCCTGGAATACCTAAAATCATTGCCAATAGCCAAGCTAGACAACCCCACCAATTAACACCTTTATAAAAATAATATATACCATTTGGATTTCTGGTGTACAATGAAGGAGTGTGAAAGTTACCCTTTCTAACAAAATAGTAATCAGCTAGCATACAACCCAAAATTGGACCAACAAATAAAGTATAACTTCCTAGAAAAGTAAGGAAAGTTGTTGCATTTTTTAACATTTTCCAAGGAACAATACCCCAACAAATACATGCCATTAAAATTTGACCCCTCTTGATATTGATATATTTTGGGAATAAACCTGTCATATCTGCTGCAAAAGGTATGGCATTACCAAACAAGTTGGTACCCATGTTACCAATACAGAAGGCACCAGCAACCAGACAACAGCCGGTTCTTGCACCGGCAGTCCAATTTGCATCTAAAATAGCATGTAATAAATCCCATAAATTCCAATATGCAACACCACTGACTCTGTAGTATGATGCAACTGCAACCATGGCAAATAATTGGATGGCAATTTTACTTAACATAAAACCAGCAAATTGAGGTAAAATTGGAGCTGATGGTTTTCTTGAGTATCTTGCAACATCAGGTTGATTGATTATCATTGCAGAAATTGAACCAAGAATAGAATTAACACAATACATAAATTTCCAACCAACTGTATACGAGTCTGTATATATTGTAATACCTAAGTCAAAATTTCCTGGACCATGGCCAGCAACACAACAATAAATAAATATACCTAAAGTGGCCCATGGTAGAGCTAATGCTTTGAAAGTAAAAAAATGTCTAATCTTTGTAGGGTGAATAATCATAACTGGCCATTGACAGATCCAAAAAAGAAGAAATGCAACCATTTTACGTGAAGTGATACCTTGATCAAGAGGAATGTGGTTTTCAATATCATACCATTTGTGACCAAAAATACACCGTAATACAACATCCAATAAACAACCACCATAATATGTTTGAACTGCAAACCACAAAATGGCAACAAATCCCCTAATAATGACGAATAAATAGTAGCCCCAAACACCAAAAGTGGATCTTAAAAGAACAGGATAACCAACATGGTAAACAGCACCTGCTCTCGAGTTCCACATCACAAATAATCCACCAATAAGTGTTGCAACAACAGAAGCAATCATTGTTTTCCAATACGCAATTTCAGCGTTTTTAATTAAACTAGCACCAGAATTCCAAATTGTAACATTTAGTGAAGATTGAAACCAAACTAAGAAAAAATTGTAAGTTCTCCAAGTTCGATCTTCTGCATTTGTTGGATCTAAATCTTTATTACTTCTAATTCCGTCCTCTTTTAAATCGGTATTTTTGATGATAATTTTATCATTTAATCTTGACAACCAATTAAACATACTCATGACTTGTAGTAATATTTGATTATGTAAGTGTACAAAATGTATAACAAGGAAAAAAAAATATGGATGCAATAAATAAACCTTCTCTATCCATAAATTGGCACAAATCAGGAAAATATCTAAACTGGATATTCTTTATCTTTTAAATTTGATTTGATCAATATATGATTTGAAAAGTAAAAAGGAAACTAATTTTCACTGCGGCTTATTTGTATAGATAAAGGATTCACATTGATAAGATAATAGTATTAATCTAATATAATTCAATTAATAACACAAATTTATTAAAACCTGTACAAATACATGTACCACTGTACTCTCTGAAAAATAAAATCTACACATGAAAGAATCAACAGTCAATAATCCTTATCTGTTACCGCTTCAAATCGATTTCATTCGCGTGGAGGAGTGAAAAGCTGGACCGGAGAAACCGTTGAGAATTCCGGTAATAGCTAATTTAGGAGATTTGGGTTCATAATCTGGTCGAGAATGGAGAGCCGGACCGACGTCCAATCTCCGGGGGCAGTGGCCAGCGAGCAGCTATATCAAAATCTACATTTGATCTTCGCCGGAAGAAAGGGCTCGTTTCTCCGATAAGATTTCACAACTGCTATTTTTATTGCAAGCGGATATATCTATATAACGTTCACGTATCCGTTTATTTTTTTTAAAACTTTGGAGATAACCCCTTTTGTTAACAAAGCTGAAATATATCCCTAAAGGCAATACCAACAATGCTTGCTACGACCGAAATAGATTACAATATTCTTCCCCAAGCGAAGGGTATATGTGTCGACAATATAGATCCTGAAAAAATACAGACAATTCTTTTGATAAATCCAAATAGTACCAAACTAATGACGCTAAACTGTATCAACATGATTGAAAAAAATATACCGCCAGATGTGATAGTTTATGGATACACTGCACCAGTTACCGCACCAACTACAATTGAAGGTCATTTAGATGGTGTGATTTCATCTGCGGATGTTATGAGGGATGCTTATAATTTCATCAAAAATGTTGATGCGTGTTTAGTTGCCTGTTTTTCTGATCATCCTCTTGTTAACTGTATTCGGGAAGAGTTCGATATGCCTGTGTGTGGAATCATGGAAGCCGCAATTTACAGTGCTAAGCTTATTGGTGGGAGATTCGGCATTATAACCACTGTCTACAGGTCACAAATAAGACATGAAGATGGTGTCAAAAACTATGGTATTTCACGTGGTTGTGCTGGCCTACTTTCTACTGGTTTAAAAGTGGCTGAATTGCATACAAAGCCGAAAGAGGAAGTTTTGAATATTATGAAATCGGTTGCAATTAAACTGGTTCAAGAAAAAGACACTGATACTATTCTTTTGGGGTGTGCTGGTATGACAGATATGAAACTAGCAGTTGAAGAAGCAGTTAAGCCTTTTGGAGTAATTGTTATTGATGGTGTTGTTTCAGGAGTAAACATTTTATCAGGTATAATACGCTCTGGTCTAAAAACCTCTAAAAGAGGTTTATTTTGTAGTTCTTTAGAATCTCGTATTGCTCGTGGCCAGGATTGGTTATAATGGCTTTTCTTTTTTTATGCTTACTACATTTAGATATATATAGTTTACTAATTTCCAATGCAAATTTTTGAATGTGAGATTAAAATTGAATTTTTAAAAAGAAGAAACTAATCTAAATTTTGGTAGTTCTAAATATCATAGTGCAAGACTAAAATTAGATAACTAAAAAAGCACAATATAAAACTATTAAATTATAATTTAGAATCAACTTTTGACACAAGTTTTAAAACTATATCAGCAGCTGCCCAACTCATTTCAAATCCGGAACTACCAAAACCATAACAATGCACAATTTTAGCATTTTCAATAACTTCTTTTTCTAGACGTACACCACCTTTTCTCATTGGCCTAAACCCGACATTAATTTTTTTGATATCTAATGTTGGCTTTCCATTTTTATAAATAGCCAAATGTGGAAATCTTTCTAAAGCATTTCGAACAAGTTCCTCTGTATCTGTTGATTTGGGTGTGGGTGTTAAATCTCCAGGTTGTCTAGTGCCTCCAACTATAATACCACCATCAAGTGGGCGTGGAATAACAAACGAGTACTTATTATTAGCTAATCTGTGAGTAATAGTAGTATTTTTATATGGACAGATTTTAGGTGCTCTGACTAACAATGTTTGTCCACGAACTTGAAAACAATTGGGATCATAGCCACCTTCAAAAAGTAAGCCCATACCTGAGCAGTTAATAATAGTTGCTTTTAAAAACAATTGTGATACTTGCTTTAATGAAGTCACTTTAAATGAAATAAATTCAACACCATAATACATTTTTAATCTTCTTTCTAAAAATTGAAGGTAAACAGGAGAATTAAGGGACCATGCATCATATGTCGCTCCAAATTTAACTTTATCGGGTAACCTTGATTTATCAATAATTTCAAAATTCTGCAAATCATCTGCATAACCAGGTGATAATGACTCATATAACTCTTCATTATCTTCAATATAATCAATTCCTTTCATAAATTGAACTGATGATTCAGGAAAACTCTTAGATATTTTTTTTAGCCTATCGAATGTAACTCTTGTTAATGGGAAATCTTTTAATTCTGCCGAATTTGTTGATGGAACAGCTCTAAAGTGAGCCCCAGCCCATGCGGATGTATATTCTACATTATCTTTAAATGTTGATGGAAATTTATCCGCAATGATTCTAACATTGAATCCAGCTTCTGACAGCACCCAAGCACAAGTGAGCCCTGCAACACCTGCGCCGACAATAACTATTTGTTGGTTCATTGTTTTTACTAGTTTATGTACGAATTATGATTATCGAATAAAATTTCAAGTTTTATTCTAGAAAATAGTACTTGGGTTCAAATTATATAGATAGGGCGTATAAGAGAATAAAACAAATCTTACAAAAAATGTAGCGCTTAATCCTTTATCGCTGATCGGAAAAGTCTAACACGTTTTCCGGTCAGCGGCTAAAAGTTTGCCGAGTCCCATAATTGTAGATTTGTAGTTAACTCATTCCAAGTATCCGGTGAAACATTATTACGAAACGATGTGAAATCTCCAACGGACTCGGAATATGTCATCCTCATATCTTGAATAAATTCATTAAAAGATTGAGGATCAAATATAGAGTTTGAATTTGGAGAAAAAAGAGGAGGTTTATGGGTAGTTTCTCCTGAATTGGATGTATGAGTGTCTTGTTTTTCCCTTTCTGAAATCGATTGCTCTCTGACATCTGATTTTAATGGAGAAATAAACGAACTAGGTATTGTTTGTTTTGGAGTAAAATTTAAATCTGATTGACTTCCTTGGGGGTCAGAGGCTGTCAACTGGTGGGTATTATCATCAGTCTGTTTTGAGGTTTCTTTCGAAATTAAAACAATTTTTGACAGAAAATCATCTAACTCTGCCAATTTCTGTTCATTATCGATAGCTGTGAAGTTACCTGCATCTTTCATAAATTTATTGATCATTCTACCTACTCTTATTTGAGGATAACTTTTCCCCGAAAAACTGGCTATAGTTAATATTATTAAGGAGGAAAAGCAATATTGAGCATCCCAAAAGCCAAATGCTGACAACCAGTTGTTAGTTTTTAAATTAATCAAAATATCAATAGTTAGGATTGCAGCATTAACACATCTTGATACTACTCGTTTGATTGAGTCTGTTGGTTTAACGTGACCTTTAAACAATGATAATAACAATGGCCTTGTTGTAACAATTATATATTGATTAAGCCGTAAATATAAATTTGCAGTGGATCTATTATCCGATATAATTAAATCATTCTGGACTCTTGTAGGTATAAGATTTTGTAACTGATCTAACTGCTCAACGCATCGTATCACTTTTTTTACCTCTATAGATGATGATCCTTTTTTCGGACAATAAATATCCCTCATCACCGAACATAAAATATTAGCCAGTTTAACACTATAACCTAGCAATTCCACATTAAATCTATCATTCAAATCAACATAGTGTTCTTCGGGAAATTCAACATCAATATCAGCAATCTGTACATGAATGGGGTGCCCTAAGTTTGAACTCCATATAGAATCCATGGTATAAATGGTCCACCATAATCTTTTTCTTTTTTCATGTTCAATGGGTGATAAAGAAGGAATGTTTCTATGTAAGCCTTGAATTAATGCAGATCGCATGGCCAATCCATAAAATGAAAATGCTGCATTTGTACTATTTAAACCTTGTAAGTAGAATGCAATTAATATTAATGTTTGAACAAATTCTAACGTCGGTTCCTCGTAAACTGATTTATATAACCGCATGGCAGCCATATAGAATTTTATACCAGGAATTTCACCACTGGGTGAATGAGTTAGATACTGTTCACCAACAGCTAATGTTATTAAAAAGTAACACATCCATATAGGGTTTCTAGTTTTAGGGTTTTTATACGCTTCATCAATTTGTTGATAAAAAGTGTTTGTATCAAATAAATAATATTCATGACTTAAATATTTAATAGCATTATCTACCAAAGATAAGGTATATTCTTTATTAGGAAGCATTACAATGCCCGCAAAAGGAGAATCTAATAGAGGATCCTTGAAAAAATGACGGCGTTGATAAGATGAAGAAAATAATTGAGGTACTACGTTATCGGGATTTTGTGTAATTTCAAATAAATGTGATTTTAATTCAGAATCAAAGACTTGCCCCGATGCTGTTCCAAAATAAGATGTAAATGTATTTATTCCAGTAATTAGTTTCGAATTGAATGCAATCGATCCTTCCTCTGTGTTGGCGTTATCATCTTTTATGTTCGTTTCGAGTAAGTTATTTTTTTGTAGCTTCAGGTTGTCTAGAGTGGTTTGATTTGGATCTGATGATGTAGATAATGTTCCACATGACTTATTATCCATTATATTAGCGGATAATAAACCATTTACCTCCTCTAGTTGGAATTCAAGATATTTTATTTTATCTTGTAATTTGTTTAGTTGAGATTCTAAGATAGTGACTTTCCTATCTCGCTGTGGATATTTGCACTCTTTTCCACTACATCTGCAGCTTTCACAAGGATGGCCTGATGAATCAGATAAATGAAAATTGTGTAAAAGTAGCTTAAAATGTTAGTATTACGGAACTAAGGTGAAGATTATGTAACAAGACGTTTACCTACCCCCTGAGCACTTAATCTTCTGACGGCGACATCTAAGACAGGCCATGTGTGCACGACCTATCTTCTTAATCGCCAGTGGTTTCATACTGATCGAGTCAGACATATCATTTAAAATATAAGATAGTCATCAGAAAAGTGGAAAGTTATAATAATTAGATAGATATCAGAGTTTTATCAGATAAGTAATGACTATAACCCTATGTTGAGATAGGCCCGATTCAATGCGGCTAGTAGGAAGGTGTTAGTCGCCTACACCGGTGCCCCGTTCTCAGCCGCCAACCGTCAGCCGCCAGTGAGAAAAGAGAAAACACAAAATGCAAAACGCAAAACGCAAAAAGGCCCGCGCCTGCTATAATTTAAAAATGAGAAGTCGAAAGTGAGAAATTTCTGGAATTTCAGGAGACGTGAGACGTAAAACGTTAAAGGTGAGACAGGAAGAAAGAAGGCAAGAGGAAAAAGGAGACACGTATTGATGTGAGCCACCATCCCTCATTTGGCCCATTTCTCCAACCTTTTTCTTATTAAACTGACGCAAT
Organism: Pichia thaimueangensis; assembly: GCA_030569635.1. NCBI lineage: Eukaryota > Fungi > Ascomycota > Pichiomycetes > Pichiales > Pichiaceae > Pichia > Pichia thaimueangensis. Next base: position 13,165 of record JAJMLM010000263.1, read on the forward strand.
TCTTTTGGTTAGACATCTAGAGAACATGAGATTTTCAACTTCCACAATTTGTAGCATCATTGCGTCACTGCTTTCATCGAGTTCGTTCATTTTGAATGGCGTCAAAGCAGCAGATTCTTCGGTCACAACATTTGTACCATATTCCAGTCCTTTAGCAGATGATTCATTTTTTGAACAGTTTGATGATCCAAAATGGAAATCTAGATGGGTTCCCTCAGCCGCAATGAAAGATGATCAATTGTCTTACGTCGGTGAATGGTCCGTTGAAGAATCTATTCATTTAAATGGTATAAAAAATGATAAGGGTTTAGTTGCGAAATCTGAAGCCGCTTTGCATGCAATTAGTGCTAAATTACCAAATGTTTTCGACAATACTCGTAATACTTTAGTCTTACAATATGAAGTCAAATTTCAAAAAGGTTTAAACTGTGGTGGTGCCTATATTAAATTATTAAGTGAAAAAGGCTTAAACTATGAATTAGAAAACAATTTAGACTTTAGTGATAAAACTCCATATGTCATTATGTTTGGTCCTGATAAGTGTGGTTCTAATAACAGAATTCATTTCATCATTAAAACTTTGAATCCAAATACCAATGAGTATGAAGAGCATCATTTGAAAAATCCTCCGATGGCTAGAATTCTTGAAACAACTTCGTTATTTACTTTAATTGTTAATCCAGATCAATCATTTGAAATTAGAATTAATGGTGCACTCGTTAGAGCAGGTAACTTATTAAATCCAGAAGATTTCGATCTTTCTCCACCAGCAGAAATTGTTGATGAAAATGATTCAAAACCTGACGATTGGGTTGATGAGGAAGAAATCATAGATCCAAATGATGTTAAACCAGATGATTGGGATGAAGATGCACCTTATTTAATTCCTGACAAATCAGCTGTTAAACCAGATGATTGGGATGAAGACGAACCCGAACAAATTTATGATCCGAATGAAGTCAAACCAGAGGGCTGGGATGATGATGAAGATGGTGTTTGGGAACCTCAGTTAATTGATAATCCAGAATGTGAAAATCATGGTTGTGGTAAATGGATTAGACCAAAGATTAAAAATCCAAATTATAGGGGTAAATGGAGTGCAAGAAAAATTGTTAATCCTGAATATAAAGGTGAATGGGAACCAAGAAAGATTCCAAACCCTAATTATTATAGTGTTGGCACACCTTCCGATTTTGAACCTATCGGTGGTTTAGGTTTTGAAATTTGGACAATGGAAGATCATATTATGTTTGATAACATTTATTTGGGTCATCATATCGAAGAAGCTGAAAATATCGGTAATGACACTTTTATTCCAAAATTGAATGCAGAAAACGAATTAGCAATTTTAAACGATCCAAATATTGAAAAAACAGGTTCTCCAAATGATCCTTATTTACAATCCGCCATTACTTCAGATATGTATGAATACGCAATGAATAATATTGGTGTTTTTGTAAATGATTTGAAATACTATGTTGCGGATGTAATTGCGCAACCAATTGAAACATTAGGTCAAAGACCGGGTGAAGCATTTTTCTTTGCATCTGTCATTGTTGGTACTGTTGGAACCTTTGTTGGATTCTGGACTCTTATTATAAACCTTTCAGCGGGTATGATTAACAGCTATTTTGAAGCCGATAAAACTGCTTATGTTGGTTCAACTAAAAAAGTTACAGAAATTAATGAAAAGTTAGAAACAATTGAATCTAAAGAAGGCTCGACTGATTCTAAAGCAACTGAAACGACAGCTACCAAGCGCTAAATCGACTTATCCGTTTATTTATTTAAATTTTATATATAAATACAATAAAATATTTCTCTAGTTAATCTAGATGGTCCCCGTATTTCTGCTGTAAATAATTTGCACCTCTTACAACTAAATTCCAAAAATTGACCCTATTACAACCAACACATTTTCCTTTTTTAGGTAGTAATTCCCGACTATCAATGCCTTCATCATTTATAAATTTATTGGAAAGACAATCTAAATGGTATATGCAATCACAATCACCAAATGTGCAAATGCACATAGTATTTAATGAGTCCTGAACCGTTACCTCCCTCTTGCATATTTTACAAACCTTTGGTTGTTCAAAATTATCATATAACCTGCTAATTTTCTCAAAATAAACCTCTTGAAATTTCACATTTGCATCTACAAAATGTTTAAGCTGATTATAATTCCCACCCAGTATCACTGATTCGTCTAAATCTTCTGTGCTGAGCCTTACGTCAATCGTTAAATCATCTGGAATTATTACACCAAATCGATTTTTCAACCAAACGTCGTAAACTGTACTATTAAATATTGAAACTTTCAATCCCAGTCTTTTGAATCCTTTGGACTGCAATAATAACCTGCAATTTGCTACTTTACTATGAAGTGTTGTCCCACTACCTGTACTTTTCTTCCCCGGAGTTAATCTTCTATCAAATGGTATGTGTCTGGTTTGATAAGCATGTTGCCATGCATGTTCGAATTGTAGTGCACTTATTTTACTAGGAAATCCATAAACATAAAGTATCATCCTCCATGGTCTATATCCCTTCTTTTTGGTTCGATATGCACCACCACAACTTAATTCACCGTTGTGTTGTCTTAATCTTCTAATCGGATCCGGCGTCGATCCTACGTAGTAACATGTCTTCTTTGATAATGAATTTAACAAATATACCCCATACATTTGTGGAATTACATGCTTTCTATTACTATTGGTGCATTGAGACTGTGTCTGAGTCTGCGTTTGTGTCTGATATTGGGATTCCAAGTCTGAGCCTGATTCACATTGTGATTGAGGTTGCAATTCCTCCGGATATATTTGTACTCCATTTTGGGATCCCTTTGTCGATTCTTCTGAATTCATTAGCATACATAAGCGTAATATATTTAATGCTGATTATTTTTTAACTGTTGTTCACCAAACCCCAAGGCTTCCAAGGATCTCTCCGAGAAACATAAAGGAAGTATAGGCTTCCTGTCAATGCTGTTAACCCATAGATCAAATTCCAAATTCCAAACGCAAAATTGCAAACTTCTCGAATTCATTCAAAATCGGAGAAAAGCGAAAAGCGAAAACGGTCTTTTTTCTTAAGATCACCAAATCCCGAATATAATTTCTTATCCTGTTTATTCCTTACCTGAAAATACAAAAACCTGTAACCTTCCAATTGTTTGGAGTAAGGTTTCGTCATCTGTATATATATAATTCATAAACACATTTGAAATTTCAATAAATTAAAACAAAATAATTCAAAAATGTCAACCAATACTGGAAATGATTCTTATACAACTATTGATTTCAATCAAATGAAGGATATACTAGCCAGTAATGATCCTAAGTATGTTATTATTGATGTCAGGGAACCTGATGAATACAATGCTGGACATATTCCAAATTCAATTAACATGCCTTATAAATCAAACCCTAATGCACTGGCTCTATCATCGGAAGCATTTAAATCAAAGTTTAGTACTGATAAACCATCATTTGATCAACCATTAGTTATTTATTGTAGGTCTGGAGGTCGGGCTGGTTACAGTGAAAAATTAGCAATGAAGTTTGGATATAGAAATAGACTAGTATATACTGGCTCTTTTCTTGATTGGTGTGAAAATAACGGTAAGGTCGTTACGCCTTCAAAGTTTTAATGTATGAGGTTTTTGTTTAAAGCATTGAGACAAGGTAAAAAGTTATATATATATCGCATCTTTAATCAATTCATACACATTTCTGGGTAATTTTGTCGGGGATAGTTTTGTCCTGTTCCTCCTTAACCATCGAACCTGGTAATCTAGACAAAATATTGCTCCAGTTTTCAGGTCAAATGATCTCGGTAATCTGGCTTTTTCGAAGAGTCAATTGTTTTTCAAGTCAAAATCCATTATTATTTTGTAAGGTTATACTAGTATATATAATTTGGGACGTAAGGTAGAGCAAAGTTTCACCGGGAAGTGAAGCTAACATAGGTCACTCTATAACTAGTCAAGAAATTTTGTAAAAAGGAAGAAAAAAGAAAAAAGAAATAAGAAATTGGCGATGACGTGAAAATACAACACAGATTTCTAGAGTTGAAAAAACAATATTTTACCCTATCTTTTCATACCGCAATTCAAGGAACAAATTAAAGATAGCATTTGGATTCTCTAGTTCTCAAGAGTATTACAAAGTAAATCTCATGTGTGTAACGTCAATATTGCAGTATTCATCTCCCCAAAAGGTGGTTGCGTCGATACTCCGACAAGAAAGCATGTTGCGTCGGCGTGTATTTAAAAGTTCATACGAAAATGGAAGTTTACGCGAAGACAGACGATATGAAATCTGATTTCTGATCTCTTAACTTTAAACGGCAAAGCAGATTTGCAATAACACAAGTGTAACCTCTTATTGGTTACACTCTGGTATTGTTTAAATGATTGAAACTCAATTAGATTTTTTCATCACGCAATCGTGCTGCATATTAAGAACTAATTAGGACTAAAAAGAGCTAAATAATTTTCTTATACTTGTGTGAGTGAAAGGAGGGTGTATTATTAAACGAAGTTGCAGAATCAATAGTACTTTGTTTTACTATCGATATCTACCTCGTTTCTAATAACGCGTATGTTCTTATGATTATTTTTGTAAAAATTAATAAGGAGCTGTACCAGCATTAATTCAAAAGTCGCATAAAATTCTTGAACAAGTGCTCCACCAAATGCATTCCATCCCAATTCCATGTTTGAAGGAAAAATATTTAAATCCGTGGGTTTATGCAAATAACTTAGTTGACAAATATAGGGGGCAAAAGCTGACATAATTAACCTCTTGAAACCTTTACCCCTTGAATTATCACTCAGTTTGATATATTTACCCCAACCGTCCTCACCAAAACTGGGAATCGTAACGGTAAAAACATCCTGTTCCCAAGCAACAAGCTCTGCAGTTGGAAGAACAGCGTTACCATCAACAATATTATAAATTTCATTTTTTCTTAAAATATTTATTTCCCGCATTTTAAAAGCTAATTAAGAGTTAAGATGTTTATAATCTGAAAAATCAATACTATTAAAATCAGATCCCCAGTAGTAATATTAGGGTTTGCATTAACAATTACTCCCGCTTTCTATTCAGAGAAAATGAAGTCAAGAGCGTCCTTTTCTGGTGGGGTTGGAGTTGGCGTTTCATTTATATTAACAGCAGAGTGATTGAATAAAGAGAGGAATTGTGATCAAATGTAATATAGACCATAGAATCTTGATATCAAAGAACATAGGAAGAAGAAGACAAACTACAAACACATGGACTAAGCAATTAAAAGAGAAGAACAGGAAGCTGAACGGGAATAGGAGAATAATGTCTCGTGAATGTCAATGGAGCAAAAGGAGAGTTTTGTGAAGATGTTCTAGGTGGTACTGGTGAAGATTGAAACATTAAAGGAGAAGTGACAACCGGAGGAGGTGTAGAAGAGTTATTTAATTGTTCCGAATCTATATGTAAAGAGTAATGCCTGAAGGTCGCAAAAGAAATAGCAGGATTCAATCAATTATCAACACGTTGTTGACGCTTCCTTAAAGCGGCAGCTAAAATTATCATTAAGAACAAAACAGCGCCTTTTTCTATAACCAAAGAGTTGTGCTTGAAAAGAAACTAGACTAGCAGAAGTAGCAGTAGTGGCAGCAAAATCATAATCAGACTCTGATGGAGCATCAAAAAAATCGGCCTCATAACTTGAATCAGTAAAGTCAATATTTAGTGACAAATCACTCATAAGTGTTATTGATTGACTTTATATATGTGTATCTGTTGGTGTTTGGAGTAAAATCCTAGAAGAAATTGACAAAAGGTAGTCAAAAAAGAAAGCAAAGACGTTAAAAAAGAACGACACACACGCGTGCACTTCACGCTTACAATCGCATTTTATGCAGTACCTCTTACAACGCTATTTACGCGCAAATTATAACTCTCTTTGGCAAAATGAAAAATGAAGCGAGCAAAGCATAAAAAAACAAAAATACCAATATATTTTTTGTAACAAGAGCGTGATGTCGGCAATAATACTGTATTTGGACTAGCTTCACAATAACCGTTCAACTCTCAATAGCTTATCTATTACATATACCAAATGTTGTACATGAATAAACAAAAGACGATAACTCAAGTCCCAGACCATTCTGAGCCCAACTAAAAAGCTGGTATTGGTATAGAGAATAAGGGAATAAATGATAGAGGCAAGGAAAAAGTTACTCATGAAAATGTAAAAAAATTCGAAAAAAAACATGCCGAAAAGAGGTCAAAAATGTCCAAAGATGACCGAAAATCGCAGCTTTATCCCCCTATGAAACTTTGGATATTACTTGTCAAACAAGAGCTAGTGCATCACAGAGTAATAAAATTGCATTAGGTTTGGCTTTTAAAAAAAGAATGTAATATTCAGCTTCCTTCCTTAATTTATGTGCAAATGATGGTAAAGTCGTTTAGGATTGAGAAAATGTTCACTCAACCTCTGTATTTATTTGCAATCTTCATATTTTAAAGCTATTATTTATCTTCTGTATTTTATGTTTTCTTAGTTGATTAAATATTCCGCTATGCTCTACTCTTTAGGCTTTGGTGGTTTGGTAAATAACTTTGCTCGTTGCCGTGCGTCGTGCCATACTTGCTACCTGCCACCAGGTGGCTCTCTATATAATACATACTATGAGGATTTAGCGCCTAATCCACTTTCTTGATTTAAATTCTCGACAAATGATAAAACACCTTTGTTCGTTGAGTCACTTATTGTTTCATCAATACTGTCCATAATCCCATTGGGTAATTTACTCTTTTCTGCTAAGGTTGACAATGCAGTAAATATTTTCCTATAATTATATCTAGTGGTATTATTTATTGTGACACTATCATCCTTTCTTGACATAATGACTCTTATGATGTATTAAGTCCAATACTGCGAAGAGGCTAAATTATAAAATCTATATATAAGATATCAGAAATCCCTTATCCACTTGTATTTCTTATACATTGTTTTGGTGTGAATCCACCCACTTACATACTTGATCCAATCTAACAATGTCAATTGCCGATTTCATGAATTTTTTCTCTCAACTTCCACAATTCGGCAATGATAATAATTAACTTAATGTTTCAGATAAGGGCTTCTCACAAATTGAATCAACCCTCGCTTATGAAGTGTGCACACTTTTTACACATACGCGACGCTTTGTTGTTTACAATTTACAATCTAAAAAGGGCATCTGGAAATGTAAAGTGTAAATGTTGCAACAGTATTTCCTTTGTCTTCCTTCTTCCTCTAATATTACTTGCCGGTACCCTCCCATTAAAAGTAAAGATCATACCATAAATAATAATACAGGAGAACCTTACCACAAATATGGCTCGACCAAGTGCTATATACCGTTCTTCACAACAATCAAATAACATCAAAACAAAATACAAATTTCCAATCCTCGATCCACAAGAATTGGTACTGCTGTATGATACAATGGGATTTGATATCAACGAATCGATATTGATGAGGCCAACCTCCTCTTTTATGAGGTCGTTAATTGATCAAATTATGGATAAATTTTTGTACATATCACCACATTCATTAAGGGATAAAGTTTCCCAAATTGAATCAGATGAAACCAATGATGATGAAAGAGTAATTGATGATAATGACGATCAACTATCACAATTCCAACAGTATAGTAACTCAACCGGTACTATTAAATATGACATCAAATATTCTATTGGTGTGGTAGCATGTCAAAGAATAATGTATAGATTTTTATGTGATTGTGGTGTTGATGATTTCAGCATTCGTGATATTTCCAAACCAGAATCTGCAAGATTAATAATAATATTGAGTGCATTAATTAACTATGCACGTTTTAGGGAAGAACGAATGAGTGATTTGGATGAATTGATTGAAAAGAGCGACCAAGTATTAGATGAATACAAAAACTCAATAGTACAAAACAAAGAGATTGAAGAACAAATTCAAAAACTTGCATCAAGTCTAAATAATCAGCAGTACTCACAAGAAGAACTATATACCCATAATGAAGATTTGGAAGATCAGTTGAGAAATTTGAGATTAATGCAAAAACAGTTAACTGAAGAACATGAAAAATATAAAGGTGAAAAAATAGGTTTAGTAAATGAACTTGAAAATCAAAGTGCATTGTATATTGAAACTGAAAAGGATTTAGAAGAAATTCGCCCCTATATTAAAGAATCCCCAGAGAGTGTTAAAGAGTTGATTCAAAAAATGCGAGAATCTGAATTGAAAGAGTCTGAAATATTGCAACAATTAGAACTCAAACTAAGAAATGTAACTATCTCTTTAGACTCTTTTCAGTTTTTAGTTCAAGATTTGAATAGTCTACAGAAATTATTGGATGATTTGAAGATTGATTCATCTAGGAGTAAAATTTACAATGACAAATTAAAATCATTAAAAACTCAAACACTGGAAACGAAAGAACAAGCTACTGAGTATAATAGGAAAATATTACAAGTTGGAAGACAATTAAAACATAATGAAGATCGTATTTCCAAATTACATTCATTCTACGTTGAAAAGATGAATTCTTTAGAAGAAAAAATTTTAGCTCAAAATAATGAATTTGGTGCTCTTAAATCTGAAAAGAATTTAGACGATGTTGATTTAAGCGAAAAAGAAACACAAATTAATGCATGGAATAATAAGATATCAGAAATTAAAAGAAGATATGATGTTGAATGTAAGGAAGCAAATTTTGATATAGAAAAATTAAATTCAAAGGTATTATTATACCTAACCGAGCTTAAAGATAAAATTAATGAATCAAAAGCCTTATTATAATTATACAAAAGATTACGCATGTATATCTATCTAATCTATCTTACATAAAAATATTTTGTGAGAGCGATAAGGTTGTGTGAAAATTATTTGTTCAAATAAAAAAATTGTAAACAATATTCTTTTGTATCGGAGTCCCAATAATCCCATATTCTATCGGTGCTTAAATCTATAGCCTCCCCAGGTATTTTGAAGCCCACATTTTCATATGGCTCTGCACTAACAATTAGGTATTGATATTTGGGATTTGGAGTTTCTTTTTTTTGTTCAAATGATGACATAAATCTGTAAAGTGGTTTAATGCCACTTTTAATTTTATCTAACTTTAATGCAAAAATCAAACCCTTGTTCATACTTAAAGGATCTCTAACCTTGAACACTTTATATGTTGGTCTTCCAATAGTTTTCCAATGTCTTTTTTCTATAATAGATTCTTCTTCATTTTTAGCATTAGCAATACTGCGTTGTTTCTTTTCAGCTTCAGCTCTACGCATAAGATTAACTTGATGTCTTCTACCAGTGGTATGAGTTATATAACTACTTTCAGACATATGAGTGGTAAGGCATAATTTGCATTCCAATATACCTAAATGATTTCTAAAAACATAGGGATCTGAGTCAATATTTATTTTAGATTGTAATAAATTCTTAAGTCTTTCTCTTCTATATTGATTAGTTTCGGCCGAACCTGCAATTCCACCACTACCCTTTTTAGACCCAACACGATTTTGATAATCCATTTTGTATAAATATAAGTTGAAATACTCTTCTTCAAAAAAGTTTTGTTTTTGAAATTTTTATCAAAAAAATACTTTGCCAATGAAGGAAAACCGAAGCTAAAACCTTCTACCTTTTGGATGTACATAAATTTCTATTAGCGTCATAATTGCAGTCCAAAAAAACTAAAAAACCTTTAAGGCTAGCAAAAAAGTAATGAAGGAGGCGAGGTTCGAACTCGCGCGGACATACGCCCAACAGATCTTAAGTCTGCCGCCTTAGACCACTCGGCCACCCCTCCAATTGTTGTAAAATATAACTGAGAC
>JAJMLM010000264.1:0-22454 GCA_030569635.1 Pichia thaimueangensis
TATAGGATAAAACAATTATGACAGATAATAAAACAGAAGTTATAGTGATTGGTGCTGGGATAGCTGGTATTAAGACGTCAATTGAATTAAGCAAAGCCGGTATATCATCGTTAATTCTCGAAGCAAGGGATAGATTAGGTGGTAGATTATACACTGAAAAGTTATCTAATAGTGAATTACCAATCGATATCGGCGCATCATGGTTTCATGATTGTTTTGACAATCCAATGTTAAAAAAATACTGGATGAGTGGTAAAGTTAAATTAAATTATGATGATGGAAAATTTGCTTATTTTAATGAGGATGGATTAATCGATGACAATGAAAGGCTTAAACCTGTTGCCGAAGAGATTAAACTATATTTGAAAAACTTGTATGATACCTTAGCAGTTGATGAAGATATTAGCGTTAAGGAGGCAGTTTATCAATATTTAAAAGATAAAAAGTGGTGTTTAACAGATTATCAACTAAGACATGTTCCTCAATTAATTAGATATTTAGAACTTTGGATTGGATCCTCATGGGAGATTTTAAGTGGCAGATGTATTGCTGCAGATGAACATAAAGGAAGAGATGCAATGGTATTGAACGGTTATTCAACCGTTTTCAATAATGAGTTATCTGAATTGATTCAATTATCAAATTCTAAATCACATTCTGCAATTATTGCCGACGAATCAATAAACTATACAAATCCTGGAGGTTGTTCAATTAAATTAAATCATATTGTTTATAAGATTGAGTGGGACAATATTAACAAAAAAATTGTTGTTCATTGTAATGATAACGGTAGAGTCAAACTTTATAAATCCGATTATATCGTTGTAACCGTTCCATTGAGTGTTTTAAAATTGACCGATCCTAATGAAACCGGTGTAATTGAATGGAAGCCAGCATTACCTAGAGCGTTTAAAAATTCACTCGACAAGGTTAGTTTTTCAAATTTAGGAAAAGTTTTCTTTGAATTCCCTGAAATTTTTTGGCCATTACAATATGATAGAATGTTTTCCCTGGCTAATGTTGATGAAGAATTTTATAATTCTGTTAAATTTGATGGTAACGATTTTAAGTTTTCAAACAATACGTTGGATATACCAATTTCAAATAAAGGTGGAAAGATTCCAAGTAGTCTCGATTATAGTATTTTATTTTTAAATTTAGCAAAGCCTACCAAGAAACCAATTATTTTAGCCTTGATTTCGTCTCCACTGACCCAATTCATCGAATCTCAAGAATCTCAGGATGTAATTTTCCAAGTTTTCAAACCAGTTTTGGCAAGAATTTCCAATTTAAAAGAATCTGATATTCCTAAACCATTAGAGATAAAAACTTCTAAATGGTCTATTGATCCATTTGCCAGGGGTAGTTACACAGGTGTCACCATTGGCGATGATTATGAAACAGCATTGGAAACCTTGGTGAATCCAAAAGGTATTTTTGATGGTTCGGGAAGAGTAAGGTTTGCAGGAGAAGGTACAATTGATGACGGGAATGGATGTGTCCATGCTGCATGGAATACTGGTATAAGAGAAGCTGAAAATATTAAGCGGATGATTAACAAAGTAAAATTATAGATGTTCTAATTTGCCTTAATCCTTGATCTAGTTTTTATTTTATTTTATGATGTATATCGATTTTTTTTTAAATTAACACGGACATTAAAATTTGAGATGAAGAATAATGAAAAAAAAGTTAAAGAAAGTAACGTAAGTTAATGAGGAAAATGAAGAAATGTTTGCAAAATGATGAAAGAGAAAAAACAATGTCAAAAAGGTTAAAATAAAGTAAAGTAAAAACACACAAGATTAAAAAAAAAGAAAAAAGCTTATAATACACAACAAACAAAATATGTTCAAAAAGAGGGGATAGTTTATGTAATATGAGTTTTGTATTATTAGTTTGATTCAGGAGAAAGTGTTGAATCCTTATCTCTTATTGTTTAGAGAATCAATAAGGCGTGAAACCGCTTCCCGAGGCACCCCTGAAATCTCCTCTGGAATTACCTCTGAAGGCACCCCTGCTTCTAAAACTACCTCTATAGCCCCTATAACTACCTCTGAATCCCCTGCCTCTAAATCCGGCTCTACCTCTTCCTCTTCCCCTACCTCTACTGAAGCCAGGAACATTAGTTCTTTTCTGTATTACTTTTAAAGGACGTCCTTTGAACAAAATTTGGTTAAGTTCCAATGCTTTTGGAATTGATTCTTGAGATTCAAATTCAACAAATCCATAACCCATTGGAATACCAGTTTTTCTATCAGTCAAGATTGTAATTCTATTGATTGTACCACATTCTTTGAAAAGCTCTTGGACTTCTTCAGGGGTTGCGGCGTAATCGACATTACCAACATAAATTGATCTGTTATCAATTTCTTGTCTTTCTTGAATACTCAAATGTTTGGCACCGTCCTCTTCAAGATTGACATCATTGTCTGCATCAATTGCCCCTGATGCCTCAACAACACCTTCGACAAGGGTACCATTATTACTGACACCAGTATCGATATCAGCCATCATTTCATCTTGCATTTCTTGCAACTTTGCAGATTCTTGTTCCATATCGGAGACCTTGGAACGCAATTGTTCCATCTGATCTTGTTGAGCCTGAGCCTGAGCTTGTTGTTGTTGTTGTTGTTCCATTTTGAAATATTGAATTATATCCTTCTGTTTGTTGAATGCTCCAGTGCCGCTCCCTCTGCTACTACTTCTACTGCTGCTGCTGCTGCTGCTGCTGCTAACTATGCTTCTTGATGCTGGTAGGGTTTGCCCCTTGCAAGGGACCAGTGGGACGTCCCGGCAGGCGAATCTTCGTCCAAGCCGTCCCAAACCTTTTCGGTGACCAGTGCTCAGTGCTCTGCCGCCAGCCACCAGCCGCCAGCCGCCGACAGCCGACAACAACATTAATTCCAAATTGTTTGGCTTTCGCCTTTCGCCACATTTATCGCGCGACACGCGACACCGCTGCTGTCGCACTCCGGCTGCAGGCGTGATACATTTTCTCTTCTACATACTGCATTCTGCATTGTCTGCATATCTACCATTTTTGATATCATGTTCTAGCCACCGTTTGTAGACACAAGTCCCCCCTCTCAACCGATAAAAGACAACGACAGAGTCAAAAATGATTTTTGTCATTTACATGTTGATTTACATTTTATGGATGCCCTTTTTAGCTTCAAACCTGTACGTGAATGCATGGTTTTGGAATAATAACGACAAAGATAACGTTATCTTCAATAAGAATAACACAATATCCAACTTACACACGTTTTTACATACAGAGGACGGTGATGGCGTACCCACAATTTCAATCATAGATCTTTTATCCTCCAATGAATCATTTTCCCATATTTTGTTAACTTTACAGAAAAGTGATCTAGTAGATTATGTTAATGAATTATCAAATGTTACATTTCTTGCTCCCCTAAATTCAGCATTCGAAAACCATAAAATACCCATGGGCTCCCCAATGACAAAGTATGACTTAGATAGGTTTATAATTGATGGTCCAATTTTTAGAACGGACTTTTCCGGAATAAAGATAGCTTCAACTCTTAATTATGATGGATCACCTTTCTTTGATGAGTTCCAAATTCCAATATTATTTGATCATCGTTTTGATCACGGTAATGAATTTTATATGATTGAAAATGCCAATGTTCTATCAGATGATCAATATTTGCCAACAATAGATAGTGTTGTTTTAACAATAGACGATTTGCTGATTGATCCAAAGGAATCTGTTTGTCGTTATTTTTTAAACAGTCTCAATAGAAACACGGGCAATGAAAGATTCAAAATATTTAGTAGTTTGTTGTTGAGTGATAGTACTTGTAAAGCAATGAAGATGTCAAATATGACTTTTCTAACACCTTCTGATAATTCATTAAATTTAAATCATGTGGAAAGGAAATATCTTTCTCATATCAGAGGCTTGGACGATAAGGTTTTATTCATTTCGAATTTCCTGGTGAATGGAATAATAGGTGGTAGTTTATCAAATGATTCAATTATAACTCAGAATTGGAATGGAGATGAATTAACTTTTACTTCTTTATATTCTGGAGATGAAATTATCATAAATAATGAAATTACTTCCACTTCAGCAAATTTCTTATTATCCGATGGTATCATTCATTATTTTGAAAACGTATTATTTGATTACAATGATACCAGTAAGTTCCCAGTTTATACCCCAAGAAAATATCTTATTGGATTGGAATATGAAGATTTTGTTGATGAAATTGATTTCCGAGGACTTTCAAACATGATTGATAGTAATTCATTAAATCAAACGATTTTTGTTTCAAATGACTATAGGATAATGGGATCTTTAAAAAATCAGATGCTCTATCATTTTATTCAGGGAAATAATGAAATAGCAACCATTAATAAATTATTAGATTCAAATTTTTGTACCCTTGATACTGATGGTAATAACTTTTGTCAGAAGATAAAATTAGAAGTAACTTCAGAAGGAGAAATGTCATTGAATACCAATTCTAAAATATTAAACTCTTCCCCATATATTGTAGGTAATACCTCAATTTATATTATAGATGATGATCTTTCACTTCCATCTAAGTTACAAACTGCAATTGCATCAGAATTGACAGGATATGGTAAATCAACAGAATTTATGAAAAAATTCAATTATTCGAAAAAGCTTTCCAAGGATAATACCTTCTATACCGTATTTTTACCTGCCACAACTCTTTGGAATAAATTGGATTTAACATTAGATTATTTAGTTGAAAATCCTATATTACTGAAAAAGATAATCGAAAATTTAATTATTGAAGGTGAAGTATTATATCACAATTTTAAAGGAACTGAAACTTTCCAAACTTATTCCAAAAATGATATATTGTTATCTAAAGCAGAAGAATCTGATGGTATTCTAACAATCAATGATTTGACCAATGTCACCATTTCCTTTGATACAGAACTTTTATTTTCTGATGGTGTCGTCCATCCAATTGATAATGATTTACCATTACCTCTGGATATGAGAATTACAAATTCGGATTTATTATCTGTTCAAGATAGTTTTGAATTTGAAAAGATTTTGAAGCTGATGAACTTAACTTCTGTTTTCGATTCAACAAAAGGATATTCGATAATGTTACCTTCAAGTAAATCTTTATTGCAAGAGAATATTACAGATTTGTTAACAGATATGAAATTTTTGGATGAATTTGCAAGGTTACATATCTTACCACCAGGATCTTTAGATATGATTTTAGATTGCTATTCGGCAAACTTAGAATTAGATCTGGATTCGGAGTTTAGAAATTCAACACTATATACAATGATTCCAACTCTATTAAATGATACTCATTTGACATGCAGAGAATTAGCATCAGGTGGAATGATGTTGAGTATAACGGAAGGTAGCGCAAATGAAGTGAGAATATTGAGACATGGTATTGTTATCGATAATACAACGATTACATCTGGATTACTTTTACTAGATAGGCCCCTGAATCCAACTTGGTTAAAAAAAAGTGATGGTAAATTATATTTACACTTGCCATTGTTTGCAATCTTAGTAGGTATATTGATTGGTGTTGTTTTCGTCTTGATAACATGTGGATGTTGTCTAATGTTAACACTTGGGAATACCAAAAATCACGGTAATGATGGCAATAACAATGATAATATTAACATTTTAGGAGGCAATGATGAAGGTAGAGTTGACCATGTTATAAGTGTCAATGAAAGAATGCCATTGCTGAATGATGATGAGCTAGAAGACGATCATCATTCCGAACTTAAAACGGGGACATCTAGCGATATCATTAATGGAACAACAAAATATGTTCCGAATGGCTACGGATCTATCAACAAATATGATCGAAAGTTCCCACATAATCAGCTGCAAAATTATAATAATGCAAGTGTCTTAAAGAGCAATAGTCTAGGTCGAGAGTCTGATGGTGGATTGCACAATCCCCGTGAGGGTGAGACGAAGGGAAGGAAACTGCGCGGTAGCGGAGGTAAAGGAAGAAGGTATAGTAGCACATTTGATGCAAGGTATTCGATGAATGCATCCGCATCACCTATAGATGTTAATGTTAATGTTAATTCATCATGAAATTTCCTTAAAAAGAGTAGTATTACGTCTATTTATTGCATTTTTTAATTTTTTTTTAAATTATTATAACTCTATATGTTATTCTGAATGTGCTTTAATTATATATAAAAAAGTAACTAATTTACTTAAAAAGATCTCCCTTAAACGGAAGCATATTCGGTTGCACGTTTAAACATTTCAAGAAGTGCATTATAATGACCTAAAATACCGCCAATAACAAATAGATGCCATAGATTATGAGAACTTCCGATCCAGTCGACCCACCATAAAGAAGTTATACCATGATTACAGGTTTTGGTAGGTTGTTTCCTCAAATATTCCAGCAGCTTACCCTTTTTGTCTAAATCCATTATAGTTTCATCTGAAATTTCAAAGTCGTCAATTTCGACATCAGATCTAAAACATTCTGGGAAAAATGAACCATAAAATCCAACACCCGATAAATACCAAACAAATGAAATATATAAAGGTGAAAATAAATGCCATGCAAATTTGAAATTATAAACAATGCACGAACATAAAAATGAAAGTACACCTAAAAATGATAATGAAATGAAAAATAAGATTCTAATGATTCTTGATTCTGGCTTATCAAAATATGGATGCCATGCCATGCCAATACCAATCACACCGGCAATTGAAGAAAACAAAACAAATGCAAATCTCAAATTTGGATATTCTCTTAATGAGATATGTTCCGTTGTAATGATCGATGAAGTAATTAATACAGTAATACCACTATAATCAAAACATGCAAATTTTGAACGTATTGATAGGTAACCGATATTTGTATAACTATGCCAAATTGATGAAAAAACTAAACAAACGACTGCTGCAGCTATGAATAAATAAACAATTAAATGATCATTTGGTAATGCTGTATATTTGGAATAGTGTTCGGAATTTGGGAAATCATAAAAGGCCAAATAAAACAAATAAAACGTTCCCAATAAATGAGTCCAAATATTAACAGTTTCATTATGCCAAAATAGAAAACTCATAATTGCAGATAAGTGGGATTTGGCAAATCTATAACCATAAATTATATACTTATTTTCTCTCCATTGAAATGGTAATTCATAAAATGTTAAATGTCTATGTGAAGAAACAGTCATTGCAGTATCATAATTATAAAGTGTTTCTTTTAATGCAATCAACCTTTCACTTGGATGTGTTGCAAGCGATGGTAAATTATGATGATGTTCAAAATCGGTCAAACGTGCATTTAAGAGTTGGATTGTGTGCAGTAATCGTTGTCTGGTTTGGTGTTTTGGCTCCTTTTTATTGTGTAGTAATTCACGTACATGTTCTTCCTCAAATTCTTCTTCTTGTTCATAATAATCATCAATAATTTTTTTCAAAGGATGCAAATTTTGTTGTTGGTTTTTGTATAAATAGCCTTTTATAGAGGATAAAGTATCAACCAATTTTGAATATGTTGGCGCATATGATTTTAGGGTTGCAGAAGTGTTTGATGCAGTTGACCCCACCCCTGATGCAGATTGTGATAGGTATTTTTCCATAGAAGAAAGTTTTAAATCAAAAGTGGATAGAAACTTGTCAACCTTGGTTAAAACTAGAGTCTCCATAGCTTCTAATCTATGGATATCCACTTCAGTGTCATTTGAATCACCACTTAGATGTTGTAATTCTATCTCATCTTGTTCTTCATGAAGAGACCTGGTTTCTTCGGTATGTTCCTTGGAACTACCACCTTTATTTCTGTTAATTAAAACAGACGTTTCCATCGTTGGTATATGATAAAAGACGTGAGCTTTTGGTTAATTATTCAGTGGGAATATAATCTCAAGTTCGTAACCCCTACAGCTCTTTATATACTCTACCAAGTAATTGCTGATCCGCCCCCCTCACCCAACAAAAGAAAGGGTAGACTGAAAAAGTCCAGATCGTATTTAGGTTACGTAATTTCTCAGCGCAGTTTACAAGTCAAGCCTGCGGTTTATGCTTAAGCTGTTCATTATTATATATTCATGTATAGGTGCATGTGTATCTTTTATTTTATACTGTAGAAGACGATTACTAAAAACCAGCCCATTCAATGCTAAAACAACTTATATCCTTTTCCCCCAGATATTTAGCATCTTTGAGGTTTTCTAAAATGTTCGTTGTTGGAGAAAAATTCTTCTTTATTCCTCCGATAACCCAGACTTTTCTAACACCAGTTGCCAACCGTCCTCTATTTGTGAGTTTGAAAAGCCCAATATCTTCATTGTAATAATCCCTAGTTTCAATAATTTGCTGTGCATGGTATCGCAGTGGATCACCAGGATATGAAACAAACACACCACCAAATCTCATTCCAGGTAGGAGATACAACCCGAATTGAGATTTCAAATACTTGTAAATGATAAAATTCAGCCATATCTTCTCATAACATGATACTTTGTTGATATAATTCATCTGTTCAACTTCTGTATCAATAATTCTTTTTAATAGGCCTCTACTTAAGTTTTTTTCGGTATTTTTTTGATCTTGTTCATTGTATTCATCTAAAAAATAGTTCCATAAAAATGAAACTCTAGAATCATCGGTTGGAGTTTCCATGAATACAATTTTATTTTTTTTACTTTTTTCTTGCATTTCTCTGTGTTTTCTCTTGGTTTCTTCCCTTTCTCTTTCCTTTTTTTCATTGTTATTTAAAACTTGTTGCAGATCAGGCATACTGGCACTACTTACTAGGACATTATCTAATGGTTTCATGACTTTCCTTTCCTTTCGGATAATATTTAATTTTTTCATTTGTTCTTCAATTTCTCTTTGTTTATCTTCACGCCATCGATCCAATCTACTTTGAAGATCATCAATAATAACTTTTCTTTTCTTCGAATCTTTTACAAATTCTTTTAAATACCCATCTTTTATAACAGCGTCACTATCTATCAAAACTCCAACTTCTTCAAGTATGCACCATATAACCTCATAAAGACTCAACCTCCAAGGAAATCCCAATAGAGAATTTTGTTGTGGTGCTAAGGGTAATGTACCAGATAATTGACCAGTTATTCCATATTTTATCGTTAAATCTTTCATATCTTCACTGTTAAAGATAAGTACATGATCGCCATGTACATATAATGGAATTAATTCCTGTGTAGACATTTTATCATCATTTTCATTTGTATCGTCTTCATTGTCAGAAGACAGTACAACTCCTTGAATGGTTGATGTGTTAGAAGTGTTTGAAATGGAAGTTGACCTTAAATCATAATGCCCACCTTCAACTGTATTGCTATCAGATTCGCCATCTAAATCATCACTGGTTTTAAATTGAACTACTAAAGATAACGGTGATGCAGTTTTCAAATTTTCACCCCTTAGTTTGGTTTTTTCAGTATCAATCAAATTGTTATTTGAAATTGAATAAGACTTTTGTAGTAGTCTATACATTCCTCTAACACGTTCCTCTGAATCAATACCATGTCCATTGGGTATATTATCACTATTACTATCTAATTCATCATCCTCCGAATTTCTGGCCGTAGGCGTGGTAGAACCTGATGAATTAGAGTATAAAGTGTCATTAGATTTCATCTGACCATCTCCGTTGATGATGTTAACATCATCCTCATCATCATCCTCATAATCATCCTCATAATCATCTCGTTTTTCTTCTTCATGATGACCATCACCAGTGGGGGAGGAAACCTTGGCCAATGGAGATGATTTGCGTGGAATATGTTGATGTTGTAGTTGCTGGACAGTATGATTGCTACGTAAAACAGAGGCAACTTTCGGTTTGGGCACTGGGGTCTCTACCTTTATTATTGGCGTAGGAACAGACATTAGAATGAGAGGTTCTTCCTTGGATTTCTCTTTCTTCATTTTGTCGATTGGTTTCTGAGGCATGACTCTGTTGGTAACATCCACCCCTTATTTGACTATATTATTTTTGGTCCATTCTTTGGGGAAAATTTAGTCGCCGAATCCGTTCTCCTTTTTTTCCAGCAGCGATCCTAGTTTCTCCGAAGAATGCGAAGAGCACGTCACCCTTAGTGGGGTGTATTATTGTTTAGATCTATTACTATTTTTTTTGCATCTATTTAATTTAATATTCAAGACTAATATACAATCCATCTGCTATATAGAAGTTTATATAAACACGACATATATACACAATAGTTATACACAATTTTTTTCCGAGCATCCTTATTCCTCTTCAGAACTTTCTTCATCACTATCCTCATCACTACTACTATCATTATTGTTAGCAGCAGATGATTTACCATTAGAATCTGCACCAACTGTATCAAATTGAGCCAACTTTTGTTTTAACATTTCAATTTTCTTTTCCTCAGAATCTGCACCGTTTTTCTTACTGCGTTTCTTACCCTTCTTTCCCCCTACTAAATATGCATATAATTTAGATAGCGTTGCGTTGTCTAGCATATCCATTTCTAGTTCAATTTCATCATCATCTTGTAAATCCGGAACTCCTTCTTTGATAATAGCAATAACATTTTTCAACATCTTTTCATTAATATGTTGCATTGCTTCTGATATCTCTTTCTTCATCTCATATGTAACATGCGTAGGATAAAATGAACTCTCATCATAACTTTCATTGAATTCGCCATCTTTACCAGCTTTTTTACTTCTTTTACCTTTCTTACCTTTCTTGTTACGTTTCTGTTGACGCTTTTTCATCCATTCCTTTTTCATCTGGTCATATTTATCTCGGCGCATTTTTCTTAAATCTTCAGTCATTCTTTCAATATTAGCCAATAAGAATTCAATTGTTGGATCAGTAATTGTATTAATATCAACAGTAAACTCTTCATCTTCATCATCGTCATCATCTTCATCATCACTACCAGAAGGTGAGACAGGAGTTTTAGGCCTTTTAGCCCATTTGTCATTGAAAACAGCCTCTAATCTATGACCCATCATGTTAACCGCTGTACCTTCTGGATTGAATTTAAAACAATTTGTGAAAACTAACCTGATATCTTTTTCAAAATCATTGGCAGTTTCATAATCACCATTTGATAATTTATTTTGAATTGTGCCCAAGTCCATTGGATGTTTGATTACATCGAAATATGCTGGACAATCCATCGTAACAGGATCAACGGGTTCTAAAAATGGCCATGAAATATTCTCATACTTTTTAGATGTGAATTCTTTTAAGATTTGTTGACAATATCTTAGTTCTGGTTGATATTTCTTCTTTTTCGGTCTTATATCATAAGGCATATCTTTTGGTTTTGGAGGATGAATTTCACGCTTTGGACGCCCATTATCTAAAGTTGAAACATCTCTTCTAATTTTTGGAACATCATTTCCATTGGCAGATTTAGAGCCGACAGCCCTACGTGTAGTTTTACCACCTGTTGAATTTCTATTTGAGGAATTATTTTGTACTAATAAATCCTTTGGAGGCATATTTAGCATATGTTTTTCAAAGCTTGCTTGAATATTACGAACCATTTGTGAGATTACCGAATCCTTCCCATTAAATTTAAAACAGTTATTAACCATTAAGTTAAAATCATCAACTAATTGAGTTGGGTTTTCATAGGCATTAACATTAATTTTTTTCTCAATTGTTGATAAATCCATTGGTCTTGTAATAAAATTGTAATAAAATGGTATATTTAATTTCACAATATCAACGGGATGTAAAAATGGTCCAGCATCTTTTAATCTTTTGATTGCCTTTATAGAATTCAATGCATATTTTTTCTGATGAGGCGGTAATGAAACTTCTGGTAAATTATTCATATCAGGTTCAGCAGGTGGTTTTGGAGCGGGAACCATTGATGGAGCTGCTGAAGCATCAATCGATGCTGCCGTTTCTGTCACATTTGCAGAGACATGATCAGCTATATGCAAAGTATCCATGCTATCTTCAACCTTTTGCTTCTTTTCAGGTGGCTCATTGCCATTCATTGTATTTTCCTCTTCTTGTTCAATGTCATGTTTTTTGGGTTGCTCACCATTTAGAGAACTTGTAGAGACGTTAACTTTGAGATCGACATCATTAGTAGTTTTTTTCGATGATGAAGCCAAATCTGTAGACATGATCACTATCTCTCTAAGTGAGTTGTTGTTGTGTCTGGAAGGGCGTGAGGCGTGACGTAAGCGATCAGAAGGTTGGAGAGGGAGGGGGGGGGGTGAGGGAAAAAGCGAGGCCAGAAAGGCAATTTTCAAGTGCGAATGCGACAGGAGGAGGAAGGTGAAAAGCGGAAACGTGTGTGTATTTAAATACCTGGGCGAACCAGCCACCGGGCCAGGGCCCCATGGCCCGAGACCTCAGGCTTCAGGTTTCAGGCCTTGGAGAAGGGCGCTGAGAGCTGAGCGCAGTATAGTATAAGCAGCAGTAATGACAGAAATCAGCGTTTCGCGTCTCGCGTCCCGCGTCCGGCGTTGTCGCTTTCTTTTTCATTTTCCACTTTTCGTGTCTCCGTTCCCAGGCTATTCTATCTATAGTATGTGATTACCCGGCCGGGCCAATGTCCCGCCAATGTCCCGCGACTCCTCTGTGCGACGAGACCTACGCACGTGATGCGTCGATCGGCCCCGGCGGCATTGCCTTCTTTTCCCATTTAATTCCCTCAGTACACAATAATCACTGATTGTTGATTGTCATTTATATGAATTAGGAATCCTCATAATGCTCTGTGATGCTCTGTGAGGCGGGTAGGCAGTAGGCAGTAGGCAGTAGGCAGTTGCAGGTTAGCAGTTGAACATTATTTTCTACGCAATAATATTTATAGGGGTTTATTGCACATTCACACCTTAACATAAAAGTATATCACTTCAGACCCCCCTTTTTTTTATATACATGTATTGTAGCCCTTACCATACCCAACTCTCTGGCTAACACAATATATATACATACACCTTAACAATGTGGTCTCGTAGAGTGATGGCACTTCAACCCCCACATTTTTCCTTGTCATCTTTAGCTCCCTCGAAAACCAACCACATACGTTTATACCATGTTTATAAGAAAAACAGTAATACCTTTTGGAACGTATCAACTCAATTGAAAAAAGTTAATAATTTATCCTTCAAAAGATTCAATTCAACAACAAAATCTACCACCCCATCTGAAAAAAAACCCAACTTAGTTACCTCATCCAAACAGGCAAAATCTGGTCCCTCATTACCAAATGTTTCACAATTGAAAATTATTGCTAATTTATTGGCTTATTTATGGCCAAAAAATAAACCATGGGTAAAATTTCGTGTTATATCTGCTTTGTCCTTATTGATTGCCGCCAAATTATTAAATGTTCAAGTTCCATTTTTCTTTAAATCAATTATCGATCAGATGAATATCGATTGGCAATCTTTATCCGAATCTATTGCCGAAACTTTACCAGAATCTTCAATAACTCAATCAATTATTGATGCAGCTCCTGTTTTACCCTCCGCTATAGCAGCCTTAATCATCGCATATGGTGTTTCAAGATTTGGTGCTGTCTTATTCGGTGAATTAAGAAACGCAATATTTGCATCAGTTGCTCAAGGTACAATTAAACAAGTTGCTCGTAACACTTTTGTTCATTTGTTAAATATGGATTTATCATATCATTTGGCAAGACAAACCGGTGGTTTGACAAGGGCAATAGAACGTGGTACTAAGGGTATCTCATATGTTTTGACTGCAATGGTTTTCCATATAATTCCAATTACTTTTGAAATTTCAGTTGTTTGTGGTATTTTAACTTATAATTATGGTGCTTCATATGCAGCTGTTACCTTCTTAACTATGCTTGCATATTCAATCTTTACAATTCGTACAACAACTTGGAGAACAGGTTTCCGTCGTCAAGCTAATAAGGCAGACCAACAAGCCGCTTCTGTTGCATTAGATTCTTTGATTAATTATGAAGCTGTTAAAATCTTCAATAATGAAACTTTACAAACAAACAAATATGACAGAGCTTTAGCCAAATATAGGGATGCTTCAATTAAAGTTGCAACTTCGTTGGCATTTTTAAATTCAGGTCAAAACTTAATTTTCACAACCGCATTAACTACAATGATGTATATGGCTTGTCAAGGTGTCGTTTCAGGTTCTTTAACTGTTGGTGATTTGGTTTTAATTAACCAATTGGTTTTCCAACTTTCCGTTCCTTTAAATTTCCTTGGTTCCGTTTATCGTGAATTAAAACAGAGTTTATTAGACATGGAAACCTTATTCAAATTACAAAAACAGCCAATTCAAATCAAATCAAAACCAAATGCCTCTCCAATTAATATTTCTAATGGTGAAATTAAATTTAACAATGTTTCCTTTTCTTATGTTGAAGGTAGAAAAATTTTAAATAATTGTACTTTTACCATTCCCGCCGGTCAAAAAGTTGCCATTGTTGGTCCTTCAGGTAGTGGTAAATCAACAATTTTAAGATTATTATTTAGATTTTATGATGTTGATCCTACAGTTAAAAATAGTAGTGTTCAAATAGACGGTCAAGATGTAAGAGATGTAGATCTAGATTCTTTACGTCGTGAAGTTGCTGTTGTTCCTCAAGATACTCCATTATTTAATGCTTCATTACTTGAGAATTTACGTTATGCAAAACCTGATGCCTCAGATGATGAAATAAACGATATAATATATCGTGTTAAATTAGATACTTTAATTCAATCATTACCAGAGGGTGTTCATACAATTGTCGGTGAAAGAGGTTTGATGATTTCTGGTGGTGAAAAGCAAAGAGTTGCTATTGCTCGTGCAGTTTTGAAAAACTCTCCAATTATTGGATTGGATGAGGCGACAAGTGCTTTAGACACTCATACCGAACAAGAAATCTTATCAACTTTGAAAGATGTATTGGGCGGTAAAGGTGAAAGGAAGACAACAAGTATTTGGGTTGCTCATAGATTAAGAACTATTGTTGATGCTGATAAAATTATCGTTTTGAAAAACGGTTCAGTTGCTGAAGAAGGTAACCACAGAGAATTAATTGCAAAGAAAGGTCTATATGCAAGTATGTGGGAAATGCAAGAATATTGGGAAGAAGAAGAAGAAAAACTTGATGAAAAGCAACAAGAACTGGAAAAGGCTAAAAAGAGTATTTGATTTTTTCAGATATAGTCTTTTGTTTATCCAATATACTATTTACGCTTTTTGTCTGTTACATATATAATTATGTTCCATATTTATGATTCTTCTCTTATTTATTTATATATTTATTTTTTATTTTGTTTATCTATTTATTGTAACTTATGTGCTACATCAATTTAGATTTTATATAAACATCATCTAACCTCCCTCATGGCCATGTATCCTGTATATGTAGGCACTATCTTCGGTTTGCAATTCTGGGAAAATTTTTGATAACAACAGATCAATTAGTTTTTGAATTAAAATCTTATTAATTTGTCTATCTTTGAAACATCCCATTATATATCGTGCTTTGGAATCAACAAAATTTTCATTTACAGCATCTTCTCTAGATACAAAAATTTTAGAGACCGATGAATTGCTAGATAAAAATGCCTTTAATTGTTTCAAATTTTCATCATAAACTGATTGTAGTTCTTCATCAGTTTGTGGCATATATCTAGATTTCATCTCAAACTTTTCGTCATCCGGGAACATCATATGCCTTAACGAATCAATTATAGATTCAACGGTTGCTACATGTAAGACATAGTCATAAATTACACGTTTAATTGAATTGTTAATAAACCTTACCAAAAAATTCAAACTAAACATCAATTGAAAAAAAATCTGGAAAAAGGTAATGAATAGTGGGAATCGCAAATCAAAGTTGGTCATTAAATTAACAAAACTGAATAATGGAATGAATTCGACAAAATTCAACCTATTCTCTGGTTTCATTTCATATTTTTCGTCAATAATAAAAGATTCTAATATTCGATGAATTGTTGACTTTTTTCGTTTATCATTGCTTACTGCCTTTTTTGTAACTTTTACGGTGGAATTTAATTTCACAGAAACTTTTCCTATAATGTCCCATATCACAAAAGAATCACAAAAATTTTCAATAACATTCTTTAACACAACACCGTCTAACAATGATGTTACAAATTCACGTGATATATTAGAATCAACATTTTCGTGTGGAAGGATTAAACAGACTATTGATTTTACAAGTAATCGACGATAAGTAGCCAACTTGTTATCGTCTGTTAATCCGTTACTGAATCTTTGCATCCATTCTTCCACATATCCATCATCTGAGAATACATTATTAGGTTCTAGGCACCTATCTTTAATTAGAATGCATGTGACCTCTTCTAAATTTTCAAAATGCTCCGTCAAAAGGTAAGGTAAATCCACAATTAACAGTTTAACGAAATTATCCATTGAATTGTTTATTCGTTCTTGAAAATTCCTACATATATGAGCAAAGATAAATATTAGCTCATTTGTAAAGTCTTCTCTACTTCCAAGGTCTAAAGAGTTTGTATACCATCCAAAGACAAAGTTGTGTAATAATAATGAAAATAATGCATATAATTTGACATCTATATTGTTAGATGAAGTCAAAGGAGGTAATCTTTGTTCTGATTTCACTCGTTTATTTTTCTTTGAAGTTTTAACATCAAATAATATATGCTGTGTCAATTTCTCTAAATATTTTATGTCATCATTAGGTGTTTCCTTCTTCTGAATTTTTGCATTAGGTAGAAGTTGTGGTATCTGCGATTGTGATAATTGTTTTGACAATCCTAGCTTTCTTTGTTTAATTGTACTTTTCAAGGGTGAAACTTTAAATATTCCTGATTCCATAATATATTCTAGTAAACCTATGCAATTGTTTTATCAAGTAAATGCCAGTAAAAACAAAAGGGATAGAAGTAACAGAGAACATAAGAGTTGGTGACGCAAGAAGAATAGACTCGTGATTCGTGATTCATGAAAACAAGTAACACGGAACAAAGAGCGTCCTTTTTTTTTAAGACCATATTTTTGTTTGGGTTTCATCTTTGTTTCCCTATTGCTACAACATGTTTTGAAGCCCTATTCATATTATAAACTATATTAAATTGATGCAATAATGAGTGCAAGTGATGTTGATGATGAATTGTTTGAGCAGTTAGAGGCTGAAATGGAACAAGATGGTACATTTAATTTTTATAGACAACACCAGATTTCACAATTTCAGGACACAATTAGACGACACAAGAACCTACAAAAAAACTTTATAATGTTTTCAAAGGAAAAAGATTTATTAGAGACAATAGGAAACAACAAGAAATTAGCACACTATTTAATTTTGTTTATAAATGAAAATTTTACAACATGTCAAATATTGGTTGAAAAATTGAGAAATATTATAGAGAGAGGTGAAGGAAGGTATTCAATTTATGTTATTCAAGCCACAGAGGCACCATTTCTTGTTTCTAAACTAAATATCAAAGTTTTGCCTACAATGGAAGCTTATATTAATGGCAAAAATGTCGGTGAGCATGTTGGTTTACAAGGGTTACTAACCAATGCTTCTGATATTCATTCATTAAGCGATGTTAAACTTGATAAATTATTAGAGACGTATTTCTCAAAGAGAGACTTGCATAATAGTGATGGATATGAAGAAGAAGAAGAAGATTAATGTATGACTATAGTTTGTTCATAATATAAAATTTATAATGCTAAGCGTAGATTCAAATAAAAAATTAACTTAAATGAAAAAACATTCTTTTGTAATTTAATCTCATAGATATATGTACATATATGATGAAATAGGGACAACATCATTTTAGATGTGTATACATTTCCGGAGGTTTATTGACGGTAGAGAGTAGACGATCAAAGTATAAACGTAGCAGCATTAAAGCAGCAATAATAACTTGATTTGACAAGCCCAATATCAGAGCAACGGGCTTCACCGCAAGCCCGACACTCGATCAAAAGCCGATCGCACTGTAATTATCAGTCTTCATGTGTAACTGGCTATCAAAGTGTCTACCAAAAAAGCATTAAAAAATGTTTCTTCATTATGTCCTTCTATCACTGATTTTTTTCTCTTTAAAATCTACTATCCATTGATTGAGTTTACCCCCTGCATGGGCTTCGCAAATCTCTTTGACAGTCCTATCATTAATCTGGATCCCCGATTTGGAGAGCTCTAATATAGTTTTATTCACTCTTGCATTTACCTGGTCTTTTTCTTTAAAGTCACTACTGTTTTCAATCTCATTTACCATAGATTTTGCAGCTTTCAAAATTTGTTTGGTCTGAAGTGCATCCTGCTTTCGGATCCTGATAATAAATCTGGACATTGATTGCAGTAAATCATCGGGATCGGGGATAATTTTCACCTCGCCAAATTTTGTTATTATTAACGTATTATGTTCTTCTCGATTACCAACTTCAATTTTACAGTGTGAAATGTTATTTGTAATTTCGAAATTAAGGGAAAATATCCCATTTTCAGTTAATGTTTTTAAAAGGCGTAATTCATTAGCAGTTGGATCAAAGGTTAGATAATCACCATTTGTAGTTTTAATTGAATATATTTTTTCTCCATTGCCTGAATTTAGAAATTTGTTTGAAGATTTGAATATCGATGACACATCTGATAAGATGAAAACTTCATTTACGTCTTTAGGTTCAATACGACTTATGGCATCATCAATCGATATTTCTTTATCAGTATACATGATAACATGTTCAGGATCACATAATTCAAGATCATCACTAAACTGTAATTTACTTCTAATGTTTGAGTCTGAAGATGTTGAAGTATATTTAGATTCTTTTAAACACGCATTTTTAGTTGTGTCCGAATAAGCTATGATTATGGGCAATTTTCCCGATTCTGAATCAATGAGAGAATGATTAGCAACTTGCAAATCACCTATATTAATTGTTGTCCATCCATTGGTAATTTGGTTTAGATCTATATCCTCGAGTTTTGTTTCTTTACCGTTTATATAAAAACTTGGATGTTTTTCTTGGATTAACTCTTTCGATGCATTTTTCGGAATATGCGACTTCCTTTTCTTATTTTTCTTTTTATCTCCTTTAAATATTAATTTTGATACCATGATGCGTACAACGTACTATTCGTGGAGGTTGACTGTTAATATTGAGATAAGTGTTAGTAATAAGAAAAAGTAAAAACATCCACATACAAAAAATGCCAGCGCTTAAATTATTTGGCAAATTTCTAATTTCAAAGAACATACTAGCAACACACTACAGGTATATTATTATATTCTAGGTTTTAATTACTAATGTATAATGCTTTCACAAATAAATAGAATAAATGAAAAGACGAATAAATAATGTAAGAGAAAAAATATTCCCGAAAGATATCCCATTTTTGTAATATCACGTATAAGTGTATATGTAATCATATATCACGCACCAAATTTAGCCAATGCCCATTCTCTGACAATCTTAACAAATTCATTTTTACGCTCTGTGACTAACCAATGACCAGCATCAACATGTTTAATTTCATAATCTTTAAAATATTTTTGAATTTGATGTTTGTGGATATCTTTACCAACAAATTTCGAATAATTTGCACTAACAATTAGTAGAGGAGATATACCATCTTTATTTGCAAAAGTCTCTAAATCACCAAATTCCTCCAATTTCCATTGCAAAATATCTTCAACAGATTTATTTAAAATGTCAAACGGAACCCTTGGTACTAATCTACCATGTTTATTGGCAATATTAGTTAACCAGAAATTAACGATTTTATCGCTCGGTTCTACCCATTTCATTAAATAAGCTTTCAGATCAGGTAATGTCCAATCGGAATGTTTTTCAATACACCAATCTAGAGCATTCAAACCAATATGAAATTTTTCAAATTCAACATATGAATCCTCAGAATTATCATAGGGAACATTATCAATTGAGATTGTACCTTTAATTAATTTTGGATATCTTAAAGCATGAATCATTGCCACTTTGGCACCCATAGAGTGACCTAAAATTACAAATCCACGATGCCTTGGTATGGTGGAAGGCAAATTATCAATTAATTTTGTTATATCATCACTCATTGATTTGTTATTCATCGGTGAGGCATGAAATGATGAACCATGGTTCCTTAAATCAGGTACAATAAATGGAGTTTGCAATTGTTCTGATAATAATTTTGCAGACGATCTATTATTCTTTCTATTACCTAATAAACCATGCAGAAAAATCATTGGAGGCATTTTACTATCCTTTGGAGTGTTAGTTGGAGTGAACAAGTCATAGTCTAGAATTCCTGAACCTGAATGGACATGTTTCATGTTACTACTGGGAACAAAAGAGGACATGTGTCTGACATGAATGAATGGAGTGGAGAGTAATTTTCTGTAAATCATTGCTTGTTAAAAAAGAAAAACACTAATAACTCATCACAAGTGTTTCTTCAAAATAAGGTACACACAATTCAAAATGCAGAGAAGAGAAATTAAACATAAAAGACAATAGATGGAATGTGAATTTCGTGCCATGCAAATATGAAACGGAGGGAAAACAGTGCAATTTTGTGCTAGCGAGAAAAGAGGAAAAAAATCGGCGCCGGACTTTACGCGGCTTTGCATCTTGCATTCCAATTTCCTACTCAATGGGTTTCAATTATGCAGGGGTGCAGCCTTCAGGATTAGTGTTGTCGACAAAGCACATTTGTTTCATACATGTATCGGAAGTAAAGTGATTGAATTTTAAAATTATATATAATTGAGACCAAATTGCTTTTAAATGACTGAATAGAATTTGGGTTGTTTATGGCATAGCAAAGTTACCCCATCACAATAACAAAACAAATCAAACAACCAAATTGAACTAAATCAATCACAGAAATATGTTATTCTCTATAGGTCTATTTTTTGCAAAAAAAACTCCAAAACTCTTATTAGCTATATTAACAATTGTTAATATTATCATGGTGTTTTTTGTAATGAATGGTTCAACTCATGACTCTAATGCATATTCCAAATTATATTTGGTAGAATACAGCTTTAACCAAAGTAGCGATATTACAAGTGCACTATCAAGTCAATATAGTTCGAAACATGATGGTAATAATATTGAAGATTTTATTATGAGGGTTGGATTCATGGGTGTTTGTATTGATTTTGGTGATGATGATATGACATGTGGTTATACATCTGATATGGATTATACTTATGATAGTGATGTACCATCATTTTCAGTTAGTAGTAGCAGTGAATCTTCCTCAAACTCAACATCGGCTAAAACCACTTTAGAATTATTTGATCTTGCATATGACATTCAGAATAAAACGGTTGATTATCACATTTTTATTGCCGAATTGATTATATTATTAGGTGTCTTAATTGTTCAAGTTTATAATATACTTGAATTTTTACCATTTCAAGGTTATGTTGCAACTATTGCAATTTTTGGATTGATTTCATTTTGGATTATATTATGTATTTCAATCAGTTGGGTTTTAATTGTGTGTGACGAAATGATTGGAACAGGTAGTGCGATGACAATGAACATTTTAAAGTTTTCCGGTAAGAATAGTAGAACACAGAGTGTTCTTTGGGCGACTTTTTCTTTAAATATTATTCAACTGTGTTATTACACCTGGTTGTTGGTGAAGAAAGGGGGTATTTTACAGCAACTCAGAAACAAGAGCACATCCAAGGGCAAGGACGTTGAAAAGGACATGGGTAGCATGTCTGACAGCGTAATGTCCACCATGACAACTCTAAGAAGCACCTTGTAGTAGCAGAATTATAGAATTTATAGTATTAACCAAAGTTATCGTTAACGGATAGCGGCAAACGGGCAAACGAGCAAACGGGTCAACGGCCAACCGTCAACTCCGCAAGGCTCAGCTTCTCCTTCAAAGCAGAGACCGCAGGGCCCAGACCGCTATCGCCGATTCCAGCCTCCAGCCTCCAGCCACCAGCCTCTAGCCACCAGCCGGCACATACGTGCACCGCCACACAGTGCACCACACTCCAGCCGGCTTTCCGCATCGGGAAACCCGGCCAGGCCATGCCACTGGGCTGCCGGCTGCCCCGCTATCCGCTATCTGCTATCCGCTATCTTCTATTTTCTGTTTCCTGTTTCCTGTTTGCCCTCCTGTCCACCCCTGTCGCCCCTAGCCTGTGGCCTGTTGTTGCCCTTTGCCCTCTTATAAATCTTCTGTCTTATACCCTTCTTCTTTATTCCTTTTTCTTTCTTTTCCTTGTGCCCTTTCTTGTTTTCTCTTTCTTCTAGGATTACATATCAGAATTACACTAAACAAAAACACATATTATTAGATTATCCAAATAAACAATACATTATGCAGCAACAACAATTATCCTTTAACAACGGTTTAAGATTGAGAGGTGGTATGCAAATCTTTGTCAAGACCTTAACCGGTAAGACCATCACTTTAGAGGTTGAGTCTTCTGATACCATTGACAATGTCAA
>JAJMLM010000265.1:0-21183 GCA_030569635.1 Pichia thaimueangensis
TTGACCAACATCGGCTGCTATTTTACACAGTATATGTCACCCTCAAATAACTTCGACGTAGTAGTACGTGAACACGGTGGGCGGTCAGTTCAAATGCTCAGCTTCTCCCTCGTGTCTCTTCATGACTTCATCTACCCTCAGAACTCGTACTGCTGCGTCGCCGACGCTATCCTGAGGTGGCTGACGCTATATTCTAACAATTTTTTGTTTCTCGTTCCCCTCGTACCGCACACCTTCTCATTTTCTACACTTCTACAATTCATTATCCACATTTCACCTTTCATAAACAGTGCGCTAGGTGGTAGTAATAAGTGGTAAGTGGACCAGGTTGTATACCTCCTTTCTCTTGTTGTTGTCTTCCCCTTCTCACACCCTCTCATTTGTAAAGTTATTCTCCACACCATATCAAAGAGAATTTCAGTATGGAAGCTGTTAAAGTAGCTGCTAATGGTGCCATCGAAACGGCCTCCAATTCCACCGACGTTATAATTGAAAAATCCGGAATTTTATCAACATTAGGTTCATTCTCATGGTTTCAAATCGTGATTTCGTTGTTAGTCGTTGCTGTCTCATATGATCAAATTAGTTATCAACTCAATAAAGGTTCCATTGCCGGGCCAAGGTTTAAAATCTGGCCTTTTATTGGTCCATTTTTGGAAAGTTTAGATCCAAAATTTGAAGAATACAAAGCTAAATGGGATTCTGGTCCTTTATCTTGTGTTTCAATTTTCCATAAATTTGTCGTCATTGCAAGTGATACCCAACTGGCAAGAAAAATTTTCCAATCTCCTTCTTTTGTTAAACCGTGTGTTGTCGATGTTGCAGTTAAAATTTTAAGACCAACAAATTGGGTTTTCCTTGATGGTAAAGCTCATGTAGATTATAGAAAAGGTTTAAATCCTTTATTTACTAAAAAGGCATTAGAAGATTATATTCCTGAACAAGAAAAAGTTATGGATAGATATTTAGAAAAATTTGTTGATCTTACCAAAGATGGTCCAACCGTTTTTTTCCCTGAGTTCAGAGAATACATGTGTGCAATTTCTTTAAGAACATTTTGTGGTGATTATATAACCGAAGAACAAATTAAATTAATTGCTGATAATTATTATAAAGTTACCGCTGCCTTAGAATTAGTTAATTTCCCAATCATTATTCCTTACACCAAAACTTGGTATGGTAAAGTCATTGCAGACAAATCAATGAAAATTTTTGAAGTTTGTGCACAAATGTCAAAAGATGAAATTTTAAAGGGTAAAAAACCAAATTGTGTTCTGGACGCTTGGATTTTATCCATGTATGAATCAAACGGTCAAATTCAAACTGAAAATGCATCTCCTAAATCAAAAGTTAGATTGTTTAGTAATAGAGAAATTTCTGAAGCTGTTTTTACTTTCTTATTTGCTTCTCAAGATGCTTCTTCTTCATTGTGTTGTTGGTTATTCCAAATTGTTTCTGATAGACCTGACGTTGCAAGAAAAATTAGAGAAGAGCAATTAAGAATTCGAGGTGGCGATCCAAATTTTCCATTAACACCAGAATTAATTGATAAAATGGAATACACAAATATGGTTGTTCGTGAAACTTTACGTATCAGACCCCCTGTTATCATGGTTCCTTATGTTGCAAAGAAAGCTTACCCAGTTACGGACAGTTATACCGTTCCAAAAGGTGCCATGATTATTCCATCTGTCTATCCTGCTTTACACGATCCGGAAGTTTATGAAAACCCAGAAGAATTTATACCTGAGAGATGGGTTGAGGGTTCACAAGCTTGTCAAGCAAAGAAGAATTGGTTAGTTTTTGGTACTGGTACTCATGTTTGTTTAGGTCAAACATACGTCATGATGAGTTTTACTGCATTAATCGGTAAGGCTTGTATGTTTACTGATTTCAAGCATACAAAGACCGATTTAAGTGAAACTGTTAAAGTTTTCGCAACTATCTTCCCGATGGATGATTTGATCCTCAAGTTTGATAAGAGGGATCCAACTACCGTATAAATTTATCTCTTTGATGTGTAACATATTCAATTCATCTATGTATAACTTTGTTTATAATCCTTTTAATAATATATTATTTATTATTCAGTTCTCAAATACTTCGTTCAATCTCAAACCAGTCATAATGCTAGAGAATGTCAGTCATTGCGCAGTGGCACGTGACTTTGCACATATGACGGGGTTTCAAACTGTGGCTCCACACTTTTTTTTCTTTTCAGGTATCGTTCTCCGTCGGGGATTACTTATCATGAAATTTTCACTGGATTTCTGTTATTATATGGGAAATGTTTATATAGTGCACTAGAGTGCAATTATTTCTTGGTTTTCACCTTGTAGTTTTTTGTTCCTTGACCCTTTAACTTTTTTCTTTAAAGATAAATTTCAGTGTTCAAGGTGAAAATGGCACAGAAACAAGAACAAGCCATTACTGACGTTGCTGCTATCTTAGCACAAGTTTCAGATGCAAAATTATATGTTGTCGATCCATCAAGTGAGACTAAATTATCTTCAAATGTTGAAAAGCTTTCTTCTAATGATACATTAACTTTCATTGATGAATCAAAATCTATCATTGTTAACTACGAGTCAAAGAAATTCATCCAATCTTTACCTTTATTGTTAAAGAAGGAATCATCCAAAATTTATAATATTAATGTTAAAATTTCCAATGGTGATTATTCAATTGTAACTGCTGTTAAAGATTTAGGTTTTGAAATCTTCATTTCCTCAAACGTTCAAGAATCTATAGATTTCACTATTTTATCCTCATTGATCTCTAAAGCTTCTGGTAAATCGACTATTCATTTTTACATTCCTCAAGAAACATCTGATATCAAAACTTCTTTCTCTTTTGAGTCTTTCAAATCTGTGTATGAATCTTTTGAATCTGCATCCATTGACGATGCTTTTACGGTTTTGAAATCACTAACTGGTAATTTATACTCTGAATTTGAAATTGTTACCAAATCACCATCAAATGTCAAAAACTTGGTATTATTGTTAGGTGACCCAACTCAATTCATTAACAATGCAAAATTCAACACATCTAATGCACTTATCTCAATCAAAGTTTATAGACCATTCCAACTTGCCAAATTAGAAAAAATTGTTGCATCTTTCAAATTCGAAAAACTTTTAATCATAGAACAATCTTCAATCAAATTACAATTCCAACCATTATTCTTAGATTTAATTGATATATTGCCAACACTGAGTCAAAAGGCAGCCAATGTTGAAATTTTACCATTACAAATCCTTAAGGTTGATTCCTCAAATATTGATTCAATTGTTGATTCATTGAATTCTATAACTTCCTCAAATGTTCCAATTTTAGGTAAATCATTCAATGAAAAAGCATCCGATAAATTTTCAATTGAAAAATTTGAAAACTCCACAGATGGTGCATACTTGAAATTATTAAAAGAATCGGCAGATTCCAAGTATTTGAATATCTTGAACGATTTTGAAGTTAATTCATCACCAGATTATTCATTCGGTAAATTCTTGTATCAAGAAGAACAATTGTCAAAATTAATGAAACTTGTTGAATCTAAACTATCCTCATTCACTGGTGAATTAAATGATGAATTGACAAACTGGTTGATTAAAGCAAGAGACACAAGTGATGTCTATGATGGTTCCAAATTAGTTGAATTATTAAAACTTGAAAACTCAACTAATGCTATCGAATTATTAGAATTATCCAAGTATTTTACCTTAACTCATAACTGGATTATTGGATCTGATAACTGGTCTTATGATTTAGGTTTATCTGCTTTCCACTCAGTTTTGAAGTCAAACAACAAAAGAATTAAGTTATTAATCATTGATTCAGATTCTTCTGTTAATCACAAACAAGGTAAAAAGAACTTGGGTTTGTATGCAATGAATTACAAAAACTCATATGTTTCATCAATTGCCATCTACTCATCTTATACTCAAGCTTTGAGTTCTTTTATCGAAGCAAACAGCTATTCAAGCGGCCCATCTATTGTTTTAGCATATTTGCCAAAATCTGATAACTACTTGCAAATGTTGAAGGAAACTAAGAAGGTTGTTGACATTGGATACTGGCCTTTATACAGATTCAACCCAACATTAACTAATGATGAAGATATTTTTAAGCTAGATTCATCCTTCATTAAAAAGGAGTTACAAGATTTCCTTGACAAAGAAAATAAATTATCATTATTAATTTCCAAGAATTCCAAATTAGATTATAACTTAAAATCTTACAACAACAAAATTGAATCCAATGTTAATGAAAATTCCAAGAATGCATTTAAAGATTTATTAGAGAAATTAAGTGGTGCTCCATTAACTATTGCTTATGCATCTGATGGTGGTAATGCAACCAACTTGGCCAACAAATTAAACAGAAGAGCCATTAGTAAAGGTTTGAAGGTTAAATTATCATCAATGGATGATTTGTCCTTAGAAGATTTATCATTGGAAACAAATGTTGCATTCATTCTTTCAACTTCTGGTCAAGGTGAATTTCCGAACGGTGGTAAAAGTTTTTGGGAAGCATTAAAAGTTTCAACATTGGATTTAGCAAATGTTAACCTTG
Organism: Pichia thaimueangensis; assembly: GCA_030569635.1. Taxonomy (NCBI): domain Eukaryota; kingdom Fungi; phylum Ascomycota; class Pichiomycetes; order Pichiales; family Pichiaceae; genus Pichia; species Pichia thaimueangensis. Next base: position 4,573 of record JAJMLM010000265.1, read on the forward strand.
CCGTTTTCGGTTTAGGTGATTCCAAGTATTGGCCAAGAGCTGAAGATGCACACTACTTCAATAAACCATCCAAGGATTTATTCAAAAAATTGGAAATTTTAGGTGGTAAATTTTTGTGTGATTTAGGTCTAGGTGATGACCAAGCTGATGATGGTTTCAACACTGCTTATAATGATTGGGAACCAAAATTATGGGAATCATTAGGTGTTTCTGCAGATAATTCTGATGAACCAGCACCAATTACCAATGAAGATATGAAGATTAATTCCAATTTCCTTAGAGGTACCATTGCTGAAGGTTTGAATGATGAATCTACAGGTGCAATTTCTGCTGTTGATCAACAATTAACTAAATTCCATGGTATCTATATGCAAGATGATAGAGATATAAGAGAAGCAAGAAAACAAGAAGGTTTAGAACCTGCATATTCATTCATGGTCAGAGTCAGATTACCGGGTGGTGTTTCAACTCCAGAACAATGGTTAAAGATTGATGAATTAGCAGACACTAAAGGTAACCATACTTTCAAAATTACCACCAGAGCAACATTTCAATTACATGGTATCATCAAAAAAGATTTGAGACATTCAATTAGAGAAATCAATACAACTGCTTTGGATACTTTAGGTGCTTGTGGTGATGTTAACAGAAATGTTATGATTTCTGCATTACCAACCAATCGTCATTTACACGCACAAATGGATCATTCATCTAAAATTATCAGCGCAAGATTATTACCAAAAACTACTGCCTACCACGATATTTGGTTAACTGATCTTGATGAAGTTGCAAGAGGTGTTGAAGGCGGTCCTTCAAAGGTTAAGATCGGTGGTGATGCATTAGTTGATGCTGAACCTACATATTCACCTGTTTACTTGCCAAGAAAATTCAAGGTTGTTATTGCAATGCCACCATATAACGATGTCGATTGTTGGGCGCATGATATTGGTTTAATTTCAATTGTTGAAAATAACAATATTATCGGTTATAATGTTTTAGTTGGTGGTGGTATGGGTACTACACATAACAACACCAAAACCTATCCAAGAGCTGGTTCTATGTTTGGTTTCATTGAATATGATAAGATTGATGAAGTTTGTGAAAAAATTATGATCATTCAAAGAGATAATGGTGATAGAAAGAATAGAAAGCATGCCAGATTAAAGTATACTATTGATGATATGGGTGTTGAAGTTTATAAATCTAAGGTTGAAGAATTATTAGGTTACAAATTTCAAGAACCAAAACCATATAAGATTGAATCCAATATTGACTACTTCGGATGGACTCAAGATGAAACCGGATTAAACCATTACACATGTTTCATTGAGAATGGTAGAATTGAAGATGTTGCAGGTAAACCACAAAAGACTGGTCTACAAAAGATAGCAACCTATTTCAAGGATAATAAGGCAGGTGTTTTCAGATTGACTGGTAACCAACATATTTTGTTAAGTGACATTCCAGATGAACATGTAGCAACAATAAAAAAATTCTTACATGAATATAACTTGGACAATTTGAACCATTCATCATTGAGATTATCATCTAGTTCATGTGTTGCGTTCCCAACTTGTGGTTTGGCAATGGCAGAAGCTGAAAGATACTTACCTGTTTTAATTGGTAAATTGGAAGATGAATTAGAAAAATTGGGGTTAAGAAACGATTCTATTATTATGAGAATGACTGGTTGTCCAAACGGTTGTGCTAGACCATGGTTGGCTGAAATTGCCTTAGTTGGTAAATCATATGGTTTCTATAACTTGATGTTGGGTGGTAGTTACATTGGTGACCGTGTCAATAAACTGTATAAATCCAACGTTACCGAGGAAGACATCTTGGCCATTGTGGTTCCAATGTTTGCCAGATGGGCTAATGAAAGATTAGATGGTGAACATTTCGGTGATTTTGTCATCAGAGTTGGCATTATTAAGGCAACTTTAGAAGGTAAATACTTTTGGGATGATGTTGTTGAACATTGATTGTTTACAGTCACTTTTTTCTTGTTTGTCTTTTATTTGGTGTTGAAATTGCTTATTTATTATTCTTTATTTGATTGTTTGTCTACAGTACATTAATTTTTTCTTGTATTTAATTGTTTTAACGTGATATTTAAATTAACTTCTAAACTCTATAAATTTTATTGCCGAGTTGGCTAAAATACATTTTTTCGATACAAAATAATAGACACAGGTATGAATATATCAATTATTTTGTTCTTGTTTGCTATTCTTTAAGGTTTCTAATTGCTTTATAACATGAAACAAGGTAACCGGAGTATTTTCTGTGATTTCTCTTTCGACATTCAATATATCCTCCAATTTAACATCCCAAAATTTTCTTAAAATTTTATTTAATCTGTTATTAAACTTTAATTTCAACAGCTTTACTTCATTATCCACATTATTTTGAAAATCTTTCTCCTTCTGTTCCATTTCACTCTTGAAACGCCTAATTAATTTCTCCTTTTGTGATTTGGTGTATTTTCTTTGAGTGGTGATCTTCTTGCTGGGTATATTGGGGATTGATTTGGTTGATATTGACATCTTCACTCAAGTATAGTAGTTTAAAATAGAATAATATTATTGATTGGGTACTAAAGATATAAAGAAAATAATGTGAACTGTAACAAGTAAGAAGTAAGAATGCACAATAAAAATTATATGGAGTTGTTGTGCGATTCGGGGGAACGCGCAGGGTGCTGAAGAAAGATTCAGTGGCAAATCTGGTTGGCAGTTGATGGAAGTTGACCGTAGCAAAGTTACCCTAGGGTAGAAGTTTATATTTTTCTTAGACTCTGACGTGAAACTGGGATATTTTCTCTAAAAAGGATAAAGACAAAATGGTGTTAGAAGCTACTATGGTTATCATTGATAACTCTGAATACATGCGTAATGGTGATTTTACACCATCAAGATACCAAGCCCAATTGGATACGGTGGAAGTTATCTTCAGAAGAAAAACCAGTGCAAATCCGGAAAGTACAGTTGGATTGATGACAATGGCTGGAGAATCATCTATTGTTCTTAGTAACTTGACTACAGATTATGGACAGATTTTAAGCGGATTACATTCAAGTAAAATTGAAGGTGAAACTAATTTGATTAATGGAATTCAAGTTGCGTGTTTAGCATTAAGAAATAGACAAAATAAGAACCAAAGGCAAAGAATAGTTGTATTTGTTGGTTCCCCAATCAAGGAAAGCCAGAAAGATCTAACTACATTAGGAATCAAATTGAAGAAGAACAATGTATCAATTGATTTTATAAATTTTGGTGAGCAACAGACAAATACTCCTAAATTAGAAGAATTCATGGCAATTCTTGAAAACTCAGAGAACTCATCACATTTAGTCACAGTTCCTCCGGGTCCATATTTATTATATGAGCAAATTGATAAGACTGCAATTGTAAGGGATCAAGATCAGCTTGACAGCATGCCTGGTGGATTTGATGACTTTGGCGGTGCTGGTGGATCTGGCGGGGCCGGAGGTGATTTTGATTTTATGGATGATCCAAATATGGATCCCGAACTTGCAATGGCTATTAGACTGTCGTTAGAGGAAGAGAATACGAGAAAGGAAAGAGAAGCTTCCAGTGCTGCCCAAGCTGCTCAGGCGGAAGAGAAGAAAGAAGATGTTAAAGCAGACCATGAAGAAAAGATGGAGGAAGATTAAAGAAGTGTTTGATGTATAAATAGCATATCTAATAGATCTTTGGTAATTGTTAATTGTGTAAAGTTCTAGGCGAGAGAAAATATAAAGTTATAACCTTTTAACTATATTTGATAAGGCTGCGAGGGGGTTGGGAGCCGTTTTTTCACGAAGTCCCCGTTGTTGTAGTTTGACTTACTAAGATTGCAAAGGGTTTTTTGTGTTTGTAATTTCTGAAATATCGGCATATCAGAAACTTTGCTTGTAACATTGTTGGAGAATCATAATCTTTGGCTCTCACACATACTTGCTTATACGTAAAACACTACCAAATCTTTCCCTCAAAAAAATATAACATTATGGCTTTAAGTCCAAGAAGAAGGCAACAATACAGACAATCCATACCTGGTGTAGCATTTAATGACTCTTCCCCTAAAAAGCTCAGAGATGAAGTATATTATGAACTGGAAAAGCCTGAAAAAAAGGAAAGACTTGAAAAGCGAATTCAAATAAATAGATCCAGAGAAAGTTTGGTGAATAGTGAGAATGAAATCAATAGTAATAGAAGTAGTAGTCCAAACAAAAGATTGTTCAAAAGTAATCAAAATTTAATTAGCAATAACAATTTTGATTTATCTCCATCCCCTTTTACCAAAGAAATGTTTTTAGAATACTATGCAATGGGTAGAGAAAATTTGTCAACTATAGAATGCCCACATTCTTTAGAGGGTATTTCATTTTTGAAGGCACCGGAATCTTATTATGAAATCCGCAGATTGAATACTGTTGAAAAGTACATGAATTTACCACATTGGGATCACAAAAATAGATTTGATATGTTATTAAAGAGAATGATGAGTATGTTTAATTGTAATGGAGCATCCATTAGTTTGATTGATTCAAGGTTACAAATTGTTAAATTTCAACACGGTTTAGGGTTTGATCAGTGTTCTAGACAAGTTTCATTGGATTCCCATACAATATTGTCCGATAATTTTTTTTTAATTTTAGATGCTTCAAAAGATTGGAGGTTTAAATCAAATCCAATAGTAAAAAGTATACCTAACATTAGATTTTATTTAGGTATACCACTAATTGCTCTTAATGGTCAGGTAATTGGGGCCTTGTCACTTTTTGATTCATTTCCTAGAGTTACAATTGACGATTCAACATTAAGAATCATGCAAAAAATGAGTGACGAAATATGTGAATATTTAGACTCTCCAGTTAAAAGGAAATTGTCAGATAATACTAACATGATAGTAAGAGATCATATAACAAGTAAACTACTACAATCGACATGTTTACCGACCAATTCCAATAGAACTAAAGATGAAAACGGCAGTAGTAGTAGTAATAGCAGCAAACTCTTGGAAATATATGGTCGAGCAACAGGTAATAACAAATTGAACGAAGAAATAATTTTTGAAAAAGATGGTAGTGGTACATCTTATAGATACAATTCCAATTTAAAATTTAGTAAATTCAGCTGTCCATATGATGATTTGATTGATATGAGTGTATGGAAAAAGATATCAAAATGCAATAATTTCACAAAAGCATCTAATTTATTATGTGAAATTCTACTTAATAAACTAAAATTTGATTGTATCTACATTACGAATGTAAAAGAAACAAGAAATTGTTGGATAAATAAACAATATTACCCAATTTCAGAAAGAGAAATTGAAGTTGAGAATTATAAATTTGCGGATAAAATTGAATGGAGAAAAGGAGAATATGAAGAGGAAGAGGAGGAAGATAATGAGTTGGGTAGTACTAAACTGAAAATTGTGGCTGTTTCATCAAGGGATATTGGAGTTGAACAACAACTTTTGAATGAGTGTAACTTGGAATTCCACGGTAAAGCTATTCGTAGTGTCAACGGAGTCAACTATCAAAGTCAAGATCGTCAAGTAATTTTTCATTCCGGATTTAGTTTACCTTTTTATAGGCACAACAATAAATTAGTTAGAAAGAAGAGAATGAAAGCCATCTATAGAAATGAAAGAAGTGAAAACCTTGAATTATTTTTCAAAAGTAATGGATATTTGATTACATGTTTAGATAGTGAATTAAGAGAAATGGATGAATCTGAGATTGGATATGCTTACGAATGTGCTGCAATTTTACGTCGAATATTTTTCTATTAAATAATAGATTTGTTTTAATATATAATTTACACAATTTTTCTTTAATTCTTTACAAAATCTTTGACTTTTAGAGGTCTACACTTAAATCTTTCAACATTATTTTATTTGGAATTGTAGGATGAACGGTTATGAGTCTATTTATAATCAAGAATCTTACTAAGGGATCATCCATTGAATTTAGAGTTATCCAATGGTTTGATGTAGAATTTGGATGTAGAATGTTATTATTTAAAAGTGCTTCTAATAATTTTAAAAATCTTTGCTTTTTAGATTTGATTGATTCGGGGTCAACATTTTTGAATACATGGGCAAGTTCTTGGTTAAATAGATAATCATTAACTAGGATTTTAATGTAAGATGATAATTTTCTTGAATTTGATTTAAGGGAGTCTATTCGATTTTGATGTAGCGATATTTTATCATCTAATGTATTTTTTGATTCCAAAGGCAGTGCGGACATATTGGATATCAGAGAATCCAATATTTTGGATATATTTAGTTGGATCTGTAATTCTTGAGATAATGATTGTGAAGAGAGCTGATAAGATCGATCATTTTTCGATTGTATACGTAATTTGGTATTTGCGAGAGATGTAGGTAGCGTAGAGTTAGATGATGGTGTTGGTTTGAGTGGCAATGTTTTGATTTGTTTTAATAGGGTTAGTATTCGTAATTTCTGATGTTTTGATGTGGATTGTGAGGATGATGACGAGTTGGTAGAAATGTTATATTGGGCGGTAATGTAGGAGAGTTTGTTTTGAAGAGTGATGAGTAGTTGTTGTGATTCAGAAATGGATGATTGGATGTCCATTGTTTGTGTGCTAGAATGGGAGATATAGTAGGTTAGTTATTAGTTCGAAGATTGGTATAAAGTTGTTTTGGATGAAATAGGAAATTAAAAGAAACCAAAGAAGTGGTGAAAAACAAAAAACATGATGCGCGACGGCTATAGCTGTTAGCCGCTAGCAGAGAGCAGAGAGCAGAAAGCAGAAAGCAGAGAATCTTAGAACAAATTTAGAATTTAGCTATCGCTTTTCTATTGATCTACTATACATTATACGCTATACAACGTGTGCACAACTAGCAAGAAGAAGAAATGGACTCAGATAGAGACAATACGACAATCTATGTTGGGAATCTTGCCCCTGAGGTGGACGAGGAGCTGCTCCACGAGCTGTTTCTGCAGGTGGCCGCCGTGGAGAGCGTGAAGGTGCCCGTGGACCGTGTCAGCGGGGACGGGCAGGGGTACGGGTTTGTGGCGGTGCGACATGTGGCGGATGCGGAGTACGCGGTGCGGGCGCTGCACGGAATCGCGCTCTGTGGGCGGGCGCTGCGTGTGCAGCGGGTGAAGAGTGGGAGGGGGGAGGGCAGGGAGTAAGTGTAGGGAAGTAAGGGTGGAGTTTAAGGGTGGGTATTAAGTGTAGGTGGTATATTCACATACCATATATAGGGAGAAACATAACAAACAACCATGAGTCAGGTAGACACGTCCCTTCTTCAGAACCTCGACGAAGACGCCAGAAAAGAAGTCCTCGGCTTCATCCAGGCAGAATCCTCCAAGGCCAAGATACAGTCCTCGGTCACCCAGTTCACAGACATGTGTTTCAAGAAATGTATCACCAACGACATCACCTCCAACAACCTCGACTCAGCCGAAGAGGAATGTGTTACTAACTGTCTCAACAGATTCTTAGACACCAACATCAAGGTTGTGCAAATCTTGCAATCACTTCAAAAATAGATTTCTGGGTTTCTTGTTTAATGTGAAAATTTTACCTTCTAGTCTCTATTCTCAATCCTCTAATTTTTTTTATAGAACTTACGTAAGCATGTTTATAGTTTTACTCAATCCTTGTTGATTTAGTGTGCGATGTGCGATGTGCGATATATATGACAGACGTGTTTGCATGCACCATCACATCCTGCATGTGTTAAGGTTCCGATTTCTGATCGCTGAGTTTCTCAACTGTACATACAATACGATCAGCATAAACTTTCCTTTATTAAATTAAGCACTTCATCATGGATAAAGCATTGAAAAGAGGGTTGACCGACAGAATCTACGAAAAACGAAAAGCAACGGCTTTGGAATTGGAGAGAATAGTTACAGATTGTCTAAATAATAACGATACTGAAAAAATTCAGTTGATTATAAAACAACTAAGAAATGAATTTGCATATGATATTCATGAACCACAGGCAAGATATGGTGGTTTGATAGGATTGGCCGCAATATCTATAGCATTGGGTCCAAATGAATTACCGCTCTATCTAAATTCAATTATTCATCCGGTAATCGCATGTTTTGGTGATAATGATCCAAATGTTAGATATTATGCATGTGAGGCATTGTATAATATAGCAAAAGTTGCCAAAGGTGAAATTTTAATTTATTTCAATGAGATTTTCGATATTTTATGTAAATTGGTTGCAGATGTTGAAAATAGTGTTAAAAATGGTGCCGATATTTTGGATAGATTGATCAAAGATATCGTCTGTGATAAATCAACCAATTATATCTCCATCTTAGATACTAATAATAACATCAAAAAATTCAATAATAAAGATCTTCATCTAATTAAAGATCAAAAGGGTAATACCGTACAATATTATGAAGTACAATCAACGAAAGCTTTCTCCTTGGCAAAATTTATACCGTTATTAAAGGAAAGAATCTATGCAACGAATACTTATACAAGATTATTCATTGTTAGTTGGTTGATTTTATTGGATTCAATACCAGATTTAGAATTGATTTCCTATTTACCTTCCTTTTTAGATCCTCTCTTATCTTACCTAAAATCTCCCCTTAAAGATGTTAGAATTATAACTGAGAATTTCTTAAAATTATTGTTACAAGAAATTAAAAAAGTTCATGAAATTAAAATCTTGCATAATAAACAATTGAAAGATACAAAAAATAATGAAGATAATCAGTCACATCTTGATGCTGCTAATAATGAAAACAATAATTATATTGAAGAAGATGTTTATATACCTGGTCAAAATACTATTATTGATTATCCTAAAATCATCGATATTTTGGTAAATAATTTAGAATCATCAGAAGATCTGATAAAATTGATATCATTGGATTGGTTGATTAATTTATTGAGTATATCTCCCGAATCATTTATTCTTTTAATTCCTAAATTGTTGGTCATTCTTTTAAATATAATATCCGATAATAATTCTCATCTAAGAGAAATGGCCATGCAGTTAAATTCAAATTTGATGAATTTGGTATCAACTAATCAATTTGAAACTAATTATACTTTATTAATCAATAATCTTTCAATGGAATTATTGACGAATCACAATTCTTCATCTACCAATTTAAACAATCAAAATTTAATTCATGATATTAATAATTTGACAAAATTAAATTCCTTAGATTGGCTTATAATGTTACAACAGAAAGATCCCGTTAAATTCATGGAATTCACTGATAATATATTTATCACGTTATTGAAAACTTTGAATTGTTCGAACGAAGAAATTATAAATAAAGTCTTGGATTTGTTATCTAAAATTTCAAATCAATCAAATGATAAATATTTTAATAATTTCATGGTTGATTTATTGGACCTATTTAAGAAAGATTCGAGATTGCTTGACTCAAAATCAGATTTTATAATTAAAAAAATTTGCAAATCTTTAGATTCAGAAAGAATTTATAATTCCTTATCAAAAGTTTTATTGGAAAAATTCTCAACGGATAATAATGAAGATGATTTAAAATTTATTTCAATTATGATTCAAATTTTAAATAATAATTTGATAATTGCCCCAGAATTGATTAATTTAAGAAAGAAATTAATTAATAAAGAATCAATTGAATTATTTGAAAATTTATTCAAATGTTGGTCATTAAATTCTCCCTCGTTGTTATGTTTGACTCTATTAACGTCAAATTATCAATTAAGTTATAAAATTATAAATCAAATGGTTAAATATGAAATTAATATAAATATCTTAGTCCAACTGGATTTATTGATTCAATTATTAGAATCTCCAATTTTCGCAAAATTAAGATTGGATCTTTTGGATCCAATTAAAAATATCTATTTATTCAAATGTCTATATGGTTTGTTGATGTTATTACCGCAATCAAATTCATTTAAAATCTTGCAAAATAGGTTAAATTCAATATCTTCAATAACAAATTTACCTCTTAATAGTAAAGATTCCGATCATGATGTTTCAATGAGTCCGAATATTGATGAAGAGTATAATAATAAATTGTTAAAATATTTTAATCAATGTCAAGAAAATTTACAAGCTATGAAAAATAATGAATTTGAAAAACAACAACAAATTCAAAATAACTCAAACATGTTAAATATGTTCCAAAATGATGATCAACCTTTAGAGACAAGTTCAATTTACAATCTGAATAATAAATAATAAAACAAAAATAAATTAACCATCAACCAAATCTTTGATTTCTATAATATTCCAAATTGTTATGGTATTTTAAACTATTGTTTGACAATTGTTTGTTTGTAATCCTATTGTTAAGTCTATTCAATTCTTTTACCTCTTTATTATGTTTAGCCGTTTCTTGTAATTTTAATAATCGATCATTTTCATTGTTAATAACGCTCAATGTTCTTTCACCTTCACTTAATCTTCTATCACTACGTGGGAAATTCTGTCTATAATACCTAGTCATTGATCTATGCCCTAATCTAGATCCATTTGGTAATGCAAGTTCAACCCCAGAAGAATCTAAAACAGCTGTAGTGTACTCACTATCCTTGTCTTCTTCTTCACTTTCAATCTCTTCCTCATCATTTTCTTCATCGTCGGATACATTGAAATCATAAAACCTCCTGAATAGTGCTCTCTCCTCTTTGCTTTCATATGGAATACATGCATGACCTTTGGCCGCAATGTGTTGTCTAATACCAAGTAATGTATTGCTACGAAATCCACATTTTAAACATTCTTTATCCAACACGACAGTATCTGACAATAATCTAATCAATCCCTCCTTATCAGACAAATACTTATAATCAGGAATATACAACCCATGATTTGTAAACATGTGAGAAATATTATCATCTAAATTATCAAATTTTGCACCACAGTAAAAACAAACAGTCAACTCTAATGGTTCATCTTCATTATTCTCTTCTATATCATTCTGATCTTCAAGATCTGTAGTTTGATAATCGTCACTTATATAATCATCAGTATGATAATCGGATTCTAATTTAGTATCCGCATTTCTTGAAATTTCGCTTCTTAGATCATCAGTATCATATTCATATTCACTATGGGATTTCAAAGTACCAAGAGAAAATGCCGACCTTTCACTAACTGCTGGACTCACTTCTCTACTACTATCTGTCTGTAAAGCCCCTCCCGGATGCAAATTTTTTCCACGTCCTCTTTGCAATAAATCATACCTTAGTCCTTTTTTGGCATTGTTTTTCTTGCTCTTTTTTTTGACTGGATCTTCAATAACAAACCCGAAATCATCGTACTGAACAGCTTCTTTACTATGTGCAATTTTCAGTTGAAATATTTCATTACTAACCGGTGGTAATTGTGCAACTCTTCTTTTCAAGTTGTATCTGTGCCATTCAGTTTTCATGTGCATACGTTGTAATTCAGCAGATGGGAACTGGATTTGACATGTTAAACACGTATAAATTGAAGTGTTATTTGTTGTGTGTGGTAACATCATAAATCTATTGGTAGCTGTTTTAATGATCTCTAAATTAAATTACTATCGTGCTTTTCGTCGTTCTTATGAGTCAGTCAGATAAATCATTATGTGGAAATTTCAAATTATGAACTCTGACTAATTGGTGCGCCGCTGGACAAAGTTTCCAATTATGGAACAAACATACAGGACATAAGACAGATAACAGCGTTGCTTGTTGTATGCTTCGATTAGTACAGTTTATAAAAGTTCAATTAAAAAATTATACACTAAATATAGAAATCAGAATAGAGCAAGAGATCCTTGTTTTGGCCAAACTCTCTTGAATAATTCCATACCTATTATATCTTGTTGATTTAACTTGCCGTCAAAGGAAGCTTTAAAATCACCGTGCGTACCCAATGACTCTTTAATAAACCCAGATCTACCCATCTTACTGAAAAGTGGAACATTCTTGTAAGCATTAACATCATCAGAATTAAAAAACATAAATCTGATAGTAACCACACTTTTATGAATCTTGAAAACTTCACCTGTGAGAACAACCCTTTTAGCCAATATTCTTGTAAAGTCGGTATTTTCAAAAGTACCTTGACATAAAATTTGAATATTGGAGCCATCCTTTCCAGTGCTAAAAAATAATGCAGGAACATTTGTTAATGAAACTGGGACAATGGCTGTTGCAAGTGCAACTTGTCCCTTATGTAAGAATCTTTGAAATTTAGCAACGTTATTGGCATTTCTAGTATGTTGAGAGAATAATGGGTTAATAGCATATCTTCTAAATCCATATTGTACAACCATTGATTCTTTAGATTTAATTGGTTCTTCATATGATTCCCAGGTTTGAATAGAGAAATTACATACCGATAATTTATGTTCATTTTGCAATAATGAATAAGTGACAAATGGTTTAACCTTTGGATTTTGAATATTGTCAAACAATGGAATGTATTTAATTGTTATCCTTATTTTATCACCTGCATTAACCGTTGTTGCTGATTTGAATTTTTTCAAAATTTGATTTCTATAGATTTTATAATTTTTAATTCTAATATATTCAGTCCAATTTTTAGGTCTTCTTTCATCCAATTCATCGTAATCCCATAAACTTGAAGCCAAGGATTTAACACCTCTGTATTTGGATAATCTTTCCGTTGCAATTTCGTCATATCGCAACTCAATTTCATCAGGGAAATCAAGTTCCTCCCGTTCTCTTTGTCTATATTCTTGTAATTGTCTTTCGTGTTCTTCAGGCGAAATATCCATTTCCATGACTTCTTCATCCTCGTCATCATCATTATTTTCAACCATGTTATCAATACCCTCATTATTTTCTAATGATGCTGCTCCAGCTTTTTCATTTTCATCTTGTGCCCCAACTTCTGCAATCATCGTTTCAATTTCTTCATCTTTTAACCATCTTGCCTGATATTCAGACATACCTTTAGGCAATCTTCTTCTTTTTTGATTTATTTTCTTCTCGACTAAATTCCAGTCATTCAGATCATCCTCGTCAAATACTTCATCGTCATCTTCATCATCCATTTCATCCATGGATAAATCTTCAACTTCATTTTCTTGTAATTCATTCAAGGATTCTTGTTCAGTAGGAAGGAATGTTTCAATATTACTATCGTTACCACGAATCTCTATTTTATCTAATTTTTCAATTTGAAAGTCACCAAATCCTGGTAAATGTATTAATCCATTTACATTGAATCCAGTACCTCTAGCAATACCCTCAATGGTTAAATATTGCGCATTATCATTTTCATTAACAAATTTATCCAAATGGTCTGCAATCAAATAACCCCTGGAGTCTCTCCAATGAATACCCTTTGGAATTTTCTGACATAATGTTCTGAAAAGGTTTGAGCTATCGTTTTTATTTTCCAAAATATGCAATTTGTCAACTTCTGGAAAGAAATGTTTGTAATATGAAAACAATGACTTATAAACATCTAATTGTAAATTTTTCTTTGGATAATTAGTGACAATATCAGGCAATACGGCAAAAGTTGTAGAAATACCTTGCGCTTCCACAGATCTAATTATTTGTTCACCATAGTTAGGTTCAACTTCTTCAATTGCGGATAATCCGAAAATTACAAAATCTGAAACTTTACAAGAATCTAAAATGGACAATAAATTGTCCATTTCTGGAATTATAAATTTCAAAATTGATTTGAATTTTTTAGACTTCACTTCAAATATTTTATCTTTATCTTTATCCATGTTAGATGATATAATCAAATCATCAGATTCATCTTTTAAAATTGAGGTGATTATATCATTTGGTGAAATATTTTTAGTTAATGGTAAAACTGTAATTATTCTTTCGATTTTATTACTATCATTAAATAATGTCTGAAGTTGTGAGATTTTTTCATTCTTATTTTTTTTCAATTGTTTATTATGATTTTTACGTTCTTGCTTAGATTGAATTCTGATTGCTTTATTATTTGCGATAGTCTTTTCGACTTTACCCTTTGTTGATGCCTTGATGGCTCTTTTCGATGAATGGTGAGCACTTTTAAAAGCCTTATTGGCCTTCTTCAATGTCGATCTGTGACCTGCCATTCTTAGTTGCTGGTCTATTACAGTATCGTTGGTTTTTTCATTAAGTTGGTTTTTACTGCAATAATTCTGATCTAAATCTGAAAAATTTACAGGTTGAAAAAAAATAATAAAAATGATGAAAAAATAAAAAAATGTAAAAATGCACTACGTAAGCAAAAGCATTGCACGTGCGTATAAAGAGGGTTTATTAGTTCAACCCTTTTTATCCATGTTTGTGCATTTATTCGCGCTGCGTTCCTTGGTGGTTCTCGCAGTCACACTCTTTCTCAACGAGGTCTCCAGTACTGTCTGAGGGACTCTCACTCTGTGGCAACTGGCTTCTCCACTGTATGAAAAAATCACATACTACATAATCAAAACCAACAGGAGATAACTGTTGCACGAATAGAATAACTTCTTGAAAAATCTTATTTCATATACACAAACCACATAAGCAGTATGTATAAAATAAGAGAGAATATATATCAAAGAAATTGATTGTGTTTATGATTTAGCATACGGACAAATGACAAATGAATTTGACAAATATGAAATGTGAACTATGAAAAGAAAGAACTACACAACAAAGTGTATTTAGGAGCTCTTGACTAAACTAAATGACTTATTACAATTTTAAGGGTCAACATTCCAGCTGCAGCGTGACATCTCCCCAAAGTATTAAAGCAACTCCAGTTACAGACCAGAACACGTAGTAGGACTAAAATGTTCATAACAAAGGCAGCTACTAAAACACTACACATATTCAAACAGAACTAAGTTGCAACACCATTGATTTATGAAGTGAACACTTGATATGGCTTTTTGATGGCGTTATAGAATCAATATACTAACATTTTATTTGTCTCTTTTTTTAATATCTTTTATTATTATAGATTCAAAATGGCTCACGAAAACGTTTGGTACTCACACCCAAGAAACTACGGTAAAGGTTCAAGACAATGTAGAATTTGTGGTTCCCACTCTGGTTTAGTCAGAAAGTACGGTATTAACATGTGCAGACAATGTTTCAGAGAAAAGGCTAAGGATATTGGTTTCACCAAATTAAGATAAATTACAAATCTCATCACTTGTGTGTATTAATTACTTCTTTACTCTTTCTTAAATAATTACTAAATTTAAAAAAGTATACTTTATTAATAAGAAATCTGTTACTATAGATTAAAATTATACATTATATAAATTGTAATTTATTAATGAAAATCAAAAGGTTGAAAATTATTTTGCAGCTGATTTGATGATTTCCTCACTATTAACTGTAATAACTTCACCCTCCTCTTTTATTGGTTCAAAGCTTAAGTTTAAAGCACATTTAGCAACTTCTTCGCCATATACCGGATGCCCAATCATTCTTGCAAGAAAGGTACCCCTAGTTAAGTTACCGACAAAAGCAGCAGCTGTATTATTAAATCCTTTGCTATTTTCACGCTCACCTAATAAGATTCCTGGTCTTAAAATAATTGTTCTTTTAAACTTCAAATCGATTATATCTTGCTCTAATTTACCTTTAGTTTGCATGTATAAAAATGAAGAATCTTTATTTGCACCTATTGATGAAATAATAATAGCAGTATCAAATTTACCAGATTCCTTGGCAGCTTTAAAACATTCATAATTAATACCATGATCAATTTTAACAAAATTTTCGGCAGATCCAGCAATTTTACGGGTTGTCCCGAATGATGAAAAAAAGGTCGAATTCTCTGGCACCTCTGTGTGATCCTTAATCAATTGACCCCATTCATCACTGTTCTTAGCTACAATCTTATTCAATTTCTCATCTTCGGATTTAAAGTCTCTTCTGGTTAATGTAAATAATTTCTCAACTTTTGTTGATTCTAATGCCTTGCTGACAAAATGTGAACCAACTAAACCTGTAGCACCGATCGCAAAGTATGACATTATTCTGGTGGTTGATGTTTATAAGAAGGAGTCAAAGAAAACAATACTGTGCCAACTCCGAAACCAGAAGAAACCTCTTCTACTTTGTAGTCTTATTTTTTTCTACGATTGCACACATATCTCAATCCTCAATCTCACTGATTTCGCTTTGGACCGGGGATTGCCGGTTATCTCCGTTTTTCGAATCGCATGCTTTGTGTTTCAAGCCTTCTTTATATTCTGAGTACGCCTGATTTTTCTACAAATATATATTACATTTCTCGGAAATACGGTGTTAACAAGATCGTACTGGTTATCTGGCCGTGACTCTTTACAAGAAATTGGTAATCCTAACATTACCTGTCAGTTAGTCCCTTTATCCGATTATCCAAACCAGAGCAGAGTATGGAGAAAATGGTAACATGAATTAAGTTTGTAACCATCATAAACGATATAGATTATAAATATGAATCTACACATAATTAGATATATTCAAGTGAGAAAGTGCCCTCAAATGTTTTAATAATTTTCCTCAAATCATGAAAATTTTCAACAGAACTCAAAATAGCCGGGTCAATTCCACCGTACTTTTGCATGTGTTCAGTGACTATTTTGATTAATCTAGGATGTCTCAACAAAACATTTCTCGCGTTATACATCCACTCCGTGTA